>JANTPZ010130379.1:0-13689 GCA_025593235.1 Vachellia pachyceras
TCAAAAAGAACGGTTTTCACTTGCAAAGTAAACTTAACAACAAGCTAATTAATTAGTGGTGCACGAGGCTCCGTGGAGAACGATACTGAGGTTGCACCCTATAGTGCAATACTTAAAAATCACAATTGTTTCAATCCTTTTCAAAACCTGACAACGACAAATTTTAAACTACCATCTGTACTATAGCTGGATAAAAATGGTCTAAATTAGGTCCATGACCATGGTCCATGCATAAGCAAGGACAAATGAGCATCATGATAACAGTTTTTTTTAATTTTAGTGCTTCTACAAAAAAAGCCTCTCTTATAAAAAGAGAATGAGGCACTATCACAGAAACTCCGACACTCAACAGCAACCCATCAAAAACATTCTATAGGGCCCAAAAAAGCCAATGGTGGCCGATGACTGGAGCTCCAGTAGGTGGCTGCTGCCCGGGACTGGATCTTTGGTGGTCTGCTGACTATGCCTCATTCATTTTTTTTTACAAGAGGGGCATTTTTGTAGAACGCCAAAATTCAAAAATGACAAATTGCTGCCATTTGTCCTTCATCTTATTCATGGACCGGTTTGTGCAATTCAAAAGCTATTTATTCAAAATTTTTCCAATTAATTTTGTAACTATATAATTTCGAGTTAAAAGTCATATTTTTCGTAAAAGTATTCACTCAAGAGAAATGTTGTTTAAAAAAATTTTTTAAGAGTAATGTCATTTTAGAAGTTAATTTCGTTTGAACATTATCTAGGTTAAGTTTGACTGTTAGTTGATCATATATCATGGGTTGCAGGTTCACTAGTCATCCACATCATTTTCATTAAGGTGTAAATTTTCCTTAAAAGTTTTCACTTAAGACCAATGTTACCCCTGAAGTTTTTAGATTTTAGTAATGATGCTCTGACCATTATTCAAGCTAAATTTGACCATTACATGACCAAATATTGTCAATAATGAAATTGCAAGAAACCCTTCGTCATAGTACCACATCAACACATAGATGAGTAGGTAGTTCTTTGATTTTCTTTTCACAGCACAAGTTGCTTTTACCTCTTTGATTTAGTCCAATCATTAAGACATGATGCATTTTTTTATTTTTCCTTATTTATTAATCTTACTTGAAAAAAAGGAAGTAAATGACACATATAGTTAGATCAACATATTTCCTCTCGATCTTACAAGTTGCTTTCACCTCTCTAGTTTTCTGCAGTCATATAGATTAGATGCATTTTTTTAAAAAAAAAATCCTTATTTATAAATCTAACTTGGGAAAAAATGAAGCAGGGGACATATTGACTTATCAGATTAGAATATTTGATCAAATGATATTTAAACTTAACTTGTTTAGCATATGAGGTGAAATTGGTATGATTTAAAAACTTCCATAGCAATATTGCTATTAAGTGAAAAATTTTGAAGTAAATTTACACTTAAACCCAAAGAAAAGAAAAAATGATGTGAATGCCATATGGACCGCTAATTCAACATATTTGGTTAACTAGAGTTCAAACTTTACATGTATAACTATTAAGGCAAAAATGCTATGATTTAGAAATTTTTGGAACAACATTGCTCCTCAAAAAAAAAAATTCTAGGCAATGTTGCTTTAAAATGAAAACTTTGAAGGCAAAATAACACATTAACCCTTAAATTTTAATCCTTTTAATATAAGGGATAATGATGAAAAGAGTATTTGAAAATTGTGAAATCCCAAATCAAGCATTTCCTATAAAATGAGTTGTCAATTGCTTATTAAAAGTAATTAATACATTATCAAGAGTAGGAAACAAACTTGATTTGGGATTTTTGAATTTCCAAAATCTTTTTTTTTCATTCTCCCTTGACATAATAGTTTTATATTTAAAAATGAATATACATAACAACATATTATTTTCATGTTATAAAAATATAATATAAGGCATAACAATTTAATGAAAAATAAAATAATATAAAATACAAAATAAAGTATAATATACAAATGTTGTATTAAAATCAAAATTTCAACATATGTTGCTTGCATGTAGAATCAACATTATAAATTTCTTGAGTTAATGTTTTTTTAGTAATAAGATTAATGTTGTTAAGATTATGGAATGAAAGTAAACTTTATAAATTAAAAGGATTAAATTGAAATTTAATACAAATTTAAAAAACTAAATGTATATTTAATTCTTAATATTTCAATATATTAATATAAATGTCAATACATCCGGAACAAAACTATAATCCCAAAAATATCAATCTCCACCATTTATTTATCAGAAAGTCATTGTGAAGAATTTCAAATGGATCATCACCCTTAAAATTACCAAGGTTAAGAAAATAGGACTAGTTTTTAAATCGGTCAAAATAGTGATTTAAGGGTCAGTGGATCAAAGTGGAGTCAACTCAGATTAGACCATTAATAATTGAAATAGTATAATTTAATTAAAATGAGTAACAATATACATTTTTAATTATAAAAATAATATATATATATATATGAAATTCTTTTATATTTTCTTCTTTTCTTCCCTTTTCAGAAACTCAACAAAATCTTTTCTTCGTAGTCTGTTTGTCTGACGGTTTGACCCCTCAACATGCATCACAGGGTGGGCTGTGGCAGATTGGTAGGGGAGATTAGAAATATGCTTCACTCTCTTCTCTTCTCTTCTCTTCAGTTTTGAACCTCCGCATCAATATATCCTTTAAAACTCTTCCACCAAGTTACTAGATATAAGAAAAAATTTTAAATTTCAAAATTCCCCCTTTTCATTCAAACTGCCCAAGAAAGTCCCTTTCTGATACTCTCTCATGTTTCAAATGCTCATCCCCTCCTCTGCCCGATACCTTCCATTGGCTTCGGCTTTCGCTTTTTGTCACTCTTCTCTTTAGTCTTCCCCACTTCCATTGCCTGCTCTAATGGCAATTGCTAGTTTCTTTTGCTTCCATGAGATCCGTGGATTTCCCCCTTTCCCCTCTTCGTTTTGAATTTTTCTCCTTCGTTGGTGCAGATCCAAAAACTCAACCCCATTTTGAAATCTTCTTCCTCCTCTTATATTTTTTTGCTCCCCATTTGATTACTTCGTTCTTCAGAGTTTAGCATTTGGTGTGTTTGCAGGGTCTACTCTTGCCCGCCTCCTTCCCTGATAAGCTTCGTGTCTCATTTCCCTCCCTTTCTCTCTCGATGAGGTTGATTGTTCAAGTCACAACTTATTTGGTACTAATAGTAGCCGCAAGTGAAATCAATGCCCAGAACTGATGTCTGCAAAAATTTCCATTCTTTCTCATGAAATTTGTTTTTCAATACGAAAGCTTTGCCCTTGCTCTGCGTCTAATGATCTCCATTGTAGGGTTCCATTGTGCAGATGTCTTTTCATCTCCAAAAGGGATCGACATCCATTGTTGGGTGCCTTTTTAACTTCATGAGCTGGGGGAGGCTGTGGTGTTCGGGGAAGATTTTGTTTCATATGCACAGTAATCCCACTCCTTTCAGTATGAATCATGGCCTTCATGAATTAGCGCCAACTTATTCATGGGAAGGAGCATTTAAACTATGCCGTATATTTTCTATTCTGTAATGGCTATTTATGCAACTACGTTAAGTTCTAGGTAATGCTTATGGTCATACAAATGGCTTCATTTTGGTACTTCTTTTTGTATCTCGATCTCTCTCTCTCTAAAAAAATCTGGATGAGTCATGACAATAAAAATCACCTTGACAATGAAGCCATATACGGGCATTTTCCTTCATTCTTTACTCATTTATTTGGAAAATCGTTCACAAACTACTTGGTGGTTCTCTTGAGCTTAGAAGGCTTCCACAAGAGATTGATCATGCAGTCTTGAATAATATGATAGTGTGCAAGGGTAGTATATTGTCATCCAGCTAACTGATTTTCTAACCTCACCTGGTGGGATAATGTGTGTTGTTGTATGATGGATGTAAATAATAGTAATTTCACACAGCCATAGTCTTTGCTGTTTCTGAGTACCGGTGGTTATAATGGAATTATAGAACTGTTTTTGTGGGTGGCTTTAATGCAGTTCTGACTATGCTCTGTAATGACTGTGTTGTAGTTAGCGAGGATTATTCTGTTCATCTTCTTTTTCATCCACATGTGGATCCATTTCGATGAGGTAAATTAGCTTTGGCTTTCTGATTGCTCAAGATGTCACAGACCTATCTAGTGCCCTAGTCAATCATCAAACTTTTAATTTCTACTATTATTAGGTCAAGACAATCTTTCCCCTCGACTTTTACAGCATTCTTGTGGTCCCTCCTATGTTGGCAATCATGAATATAGTTTGGTTCTGGAAGATTGCCATAGGTTTAGTTAAAACTCTTTCAAAAGTGAAGCCCTCCATGCTTATCACTACAGGACTTGTACATTAGTACCAGTGATTGCTGTATTTAGATGGCCATTTATTGATTTTCACACACAATCTACACTATCTGCTCAAATATGATGATCAACTATGCATGTGTGGGTTGTCCTTATTGAATTGAAAATTACTTTTGATTGACCAAGTCTACTGTGGATTTAATAATGGCTAAAAGCAAAGGAATATTAGAAAGCAAATGAATGGGTTCATGGAATTCTATTTAATTTTGAAATATATGGTTAAGGACCACAAGGTATGAGCTTCATTACAGATTAAATATAAATAGTGAAGTTTTCTGTAGCTTTTATAGTAACATAATGTTGATTGATATATTTGATTAATAATGGCTCTGAATATTTTTGTATGGTTTTCTTTCACTTTTTCTTCCACCTTTTACTTTGTATTCAATCGTTGCACTCTCGCTTTAGTTTTGTATTGGCTTCAACAATTATGAATTACAAGCTTCCCGTGTAACGCACGGGGGAGCACTTATATCACTAAAAAACAAATTTTCCTCTCTCCTTGGCTTCTACTGGCGGCACTCATCAGTGCCTTGGCTTCTCCGGCGAACGGTGAACGTGAGAGAGAAATAAGGGTGGACCGAGAATAATGACAGCAAGGATGATGAGATAGTCGCCGGCCAGAATGAAGTTGAGAGCAAAACGAAGAGAAGCTCTGGCGCATCATGAAACTCTAGCATGATGGCAATGGTGATTGAGATTTTTTGAGGAGTTTTGAAAGACAAATAAGTTAACCCACCCAATGCAGCTGATTACCTAGTTTTAGCAATGACAAAATTTATTGCCAACATTACATCTTAATCTTAATAAGAAGGTACAAATGTTTGAGTGTTACAGAATATGACATATGGTGTGGATATTCATATGCCTCGTAGGATTCCACTTTGTGACATTATATGTCTTTTAAACTCTCAATTAAAGGGTTTTAAGTGTATGTTCCCTATAACTCTAATTATACCATTAAGTTGCTTAAAGTCTTTTTTTTTTTTTGCCGAGAAGTTGCTTAATGTCATTATAACTTGTTAGGTGTATATCAATGCTTTGAACCCTATAAATAGAGACAATGTACTAAGCCAAGTTGCACATCAAAGTAGTGAATAAGAATACACGATTTCTCTCATCTCCCTCTCAAAGTGGTAAATTAATAGGATTGTTAAAATTACTCAATTTTTAAGAAAGACTATGTTTACGTTCATATTCTTCATTATATACCAGATGTTCATGGTGAAACTTTGTTGTTCAAATTATAACATAAGCCGTAAATAAGAAGTAATAAGCACTTATGGAGTAAAACAATATCTAAGGTATGAGAGATTTAGTAAAACAATGTTGTAGAAAATTTTTTATAATTAGATTAAAAAATTATCAATTATTTCAAATTTATTATAAAATAAAAGATTGGGAAAATTAAAGTAAAAATGACTTGTAAAAATGTAAAATGATGAAGAGGTTGACAAGAAAGGTATGGGATCCAAAAGAAATGAGATTTTGTAATTTGAGGTGAAAGATAAAATAGAAGGTAAAAGATATAAATATCCTTTAATTATTTTTTAAAAGTTCTCAACTACCCCATTAGCCTCTATCATTGGCACCCAAGCTGCTTTCAATAGCCATACACCGACTTTGGGAATTTGTTGGAATAAAGGAGTTTATGGATTCTGATATAATTTTATGAATTTTGAGATGATTTTAAAGGATTTCAAGATGCATTTTGTCTTGACTTGCGTGTCTGTTAGAAAAAAGGGATTCACATTCACTCTAACGTAACCAACCATCGGAGAGCTAGTCACCAGCAGGAAAAATTATTTTGGCCGGTGATAGAGGTGAAATTTAATTTGACCTCGACTTGCATGCCAAAAATATTGGTGGTCAAATAACAAAAACAATTGATAATTTCGCACAATTCATTTGGCAAGTAATAAATCTAAACCTTCAACACATGTCCAAACTTTATTTTGTTTCCGTATGCTTCCACTTGTCTTTCTATCCAAATAGAGAGGTATGTACATATGTATGCTTCCTCCTCCGTGTGTATGTCATTCTTGGTAGAATGAAACTTTATCTTTTTCATCTTTAACCAATAGGAAACTCACACATTCATTATACCTGACGAAGGTTAAATTAACATCTTCCTCAAGTTGAGGTTTAAATAAGCCTTCGACATTTATAGATCCTTAACTAATATATAATCTCAAACAATCCGTTACATTGGATAGATGATACAGACGGTTAAGCAAGTTATGCTAATAATAAATTTATTTACATCAGTAAATTTCAATTTCAAGTTAAGCAAGATTTACTTTGTGTTTATTGCTACATGTTTCAATTTCAAATTAAAATCTTAATATGACTTGCATATGAGAGATCAATGCCTTATCTATTCACCTCGAAATTATGCTGGTCCACACACATACACACAAAGTGGAAGCCAAAATTGAAATTTGAAATAGAAGAAAGAGGAAGGGTGTGTTTGGGAATCTGTTAGGAAAAAGAAGTTTACAGATTTCAAGAAGAATTTACGGATTTCGAGGTGATTTTTATGGATTTCTAGATTTTTTTACAGATTTCAAGATAGTTTTGTCTGTGATTGCGTGCATCATTGAGAAGAAGTTCTTCCCAAACATGAACGAAGTGAATTCTTGCATGAGAGAAAGTGAAATTCCTTTGGTTGAAGTGAGCGTGTTTGCCTCTTGGTTAAAGGCTTCTTATGTTATGAAATTAAGAGAAAGAAGAGCAAAGAGAATTAGAAAAATAATATCTTCACCAGGAAAAAAAAGAATTTGAAAATAAGAAAGTTATTCTTACTCGCTATATGATGGTCAAAGTAGGGCAAATCAACGGGTGGGACGGGCTGGCCCGATGGCCAACCCATAGCCCGCCCGTTTAGAACTAGATGGGTTCGGGCTCAGCCTGAACCCATAGATAACCCGTTCCTAAAACCCGCCAGGTTCGGGAAGGTTAACGGGCAGCCCATTATTCTTTTTTTTTCTATTGTGACTCACAGAGACCAATCAGGAAAAACCAAACCAAGCAACATAATTTCCCATGAATAATGCTAACATTGTGAAGGTGGACATTGAAATTGGAATCGAAATCAGACAATCCACAGGTGAGAATGGATGTTTGGAATTGGAACCAAAGCAAGAAGCATAAAACTCATGAATCCGGTAGATAAAACTCACCTGAATGAAAGACCGACTGGAGGCGAGCAAAGCAAACGGCGACCTACGACCACGGCTTGGCGAACCCGACGGCCACGACTGGAGCAAAGCAAAAGGGAGCAAGCACGATCGCGAAGGGCAAAGGCGAAGAGCACTGGGCGAAGGGCGGCTGTTGATGCCATATTTTGATGATAACAAAATGATTTCAGGAATTATGAAGCTTAGGTTGTTGTTGATTAAGTGTTTATATTGGAGTACTTGAGTTTTGCATCTCAATAATTGAGTTTAAATGAAAATATTAAGAATACTCGAATATTGTGGTTTGAAACTCGAGTATTGACCCCTTTTCAAGTGTTAAAAATCAATACTTTCAAATAACACTTGAGTTATTGTTGAAAGTGTTGAGAACACTCGAGTAATGAATGCTGATACTCAATTACTGTGAGTTAAAATGTCTCTGTGATTCAACACTTTGAGTGAAAACTCGAGTATTAGGTTGAAGTGTTGTAAACACTCAAGTGATGTTTTTAAAACACTCGAGTATTTGTGCTTAAAATGTTTTATAGCTGAATACTTTCATATGAAACTCGAGTATTGATGTTGAAGTATTGACAACACTTGAGTATTATGTTGTAATACTCGAGTATCGAGCCTTATTTTCAAAACACTACTCAAACCTTGAAGCTGAATACTCGAGTCACAAATGGAAGTATTAGAAACACTCGAGTATTGTGCTCTAATACTCGAGTATCGAGTTATTTTTCAAACTTGGCATAATACTTCAAGCAGAACACTTGAGTATATAATGAAAGTGTTGTCAACACTCGAGTATTAGTTTTACAATACTCGAGTGTTGAGCCTCATTTTTCAAACAACACAACATTTTCATCTGAACACTCGAGTAATGGTGAAGGAAGTGACAACACTCGAGTATTACAAACTGAACACTCGAGTATTATGCTACTTCAAAATATTTTACTTCAAGAATTTTCCCAAACACTCGAGTAGCAATTGAAAGTGTTCCTAACACTCGAATACAAAAATTTTAACACTCGCGTATTTATGCTTAAATTCAAAAACCACTGTAATACTTTCAGCAAACACTAGAGTAACTTCAAAAGTGTTATAAAAACTTGAGCACTGAATCAAACAAACTCGAGTACCAGTTTATGAAAATCAAACTACACTTATTTTTTTTGGTCATCACTCGAGTATTGAGAAATAAACTCGAGTATTGCTTATCGCAATGGCTATTTTTCTCTGACAGCATTTACCTACTCTCTGCAACTTTCCTTATTTGTGATTAACAAAGTTTAATCTCACCTATCTTCATAAATGCAGAAAAACTGAATCATAGAAAGAGAAAAAGCCGACCATACCTCTTGCAGACAGATTGCATGAATCAGCCATCGTCGTCTACATTCCTAAGACGCTTTTAATGCAACATTAATGGCAAAACCAAAGAGGTAGTTGATGAGAGTAACGGACATTAAAATCTCTCTAACGGCAACTTCATTACTCCTCATCTATAAAAGGACCAAGCATTCATTACAGAGAAAGAGACGAACATTCTGAGCATTCAAAGCTATTCATTACATTCTCTGTAAATCTTTATGTACTTCAGTATTAGCTATTTACTCTTTCGAGAGAGTTTCTTTGAGAAAACATTCATTATAAATCTGTGAGAAACACAAGGTTGGGACCTTGTGTCATTTGGGCAAAGATTGAGATAGAAAACAGAGGGTGAAACACTCTATTTTAGTGAAAAGTTCGAGGGGGAGTGAGTTCCCGTTGTAAAGGCTTGAGAAGCCTCAGTTTGTTGTTAATAGTGGATTTGGAAATCTCATAGGAGCTTTGAGGACTGGACGTAGGTCAAGAGGACCGAACCAGAATAAATCTCTGTGTTCATCTTTCTTCCTCACTCTCGGTGACTTTGTTCTCACTTTGTGTTTTCAAGTTTTAAATTTTTAATTTGACCAATTCACCCCCTCTTGGTCAAATCCTATTCTAACATTTGATATCAGAGCAAATCTCTTGTTTAAAGGACATAACAGTCTCAAGAGTGATCATGGCAGGATTTGGAGAACATATTCTCACAGATAGAGCTTCCACCACCAAGCCTCTAGCATTTAACAGTAAAAAATTTTCTTTTTGGAAAATCAAATTTCAAAACTTTATCTTGGCCACTACATTGATTTATGGGATATATTTGAGCAGGGAAACTACGCACCCATGAAAGTTGAGGATGGGATAACTCTAAAGATGCATGCAGAATTTGATAGTGAAGACTTAATAAGGGTACATCTCAATAGAAAAGCAGTTCTAGTGCTACAAGCATCTTTGAATGAAGATGACTTCTTCAAAATCTGCACCCTACCTTCTGTTAAGCACATTTGGGATGCATTGGAGATAGCTTATGAAGGTACAGAAGCAGTGAAAGAAAGCATGGTTAATATGCTCACCACTAAATATGATTTACTTAGAATGAGAGATAAAGAAACCATTGCTGAGTTGCAAATGCGTCACATTCACCTCATAAACAAGTTGGCAGATCTCGGCAAAACATACTATCAATGTTCCCAAATAAGAAAGATACTAAATGTTTTGTCCAACGAATGGGAAGCCAAGGTCACTGACATTGAAGAATCCAGAGGAGAATAAATGACCTCGGTAACAGCTCTATTTGGGAGTCTTGCTGAGTATGAAAGCAAGCAGAAGTTCAAAAAGGAACTGTCCAACATAGAAGAAAAGAAAAAGAAGGGACTGGCTCTCAAAACTATAAAAGAAAAAGAGTCAGAAACTGAAAAAGAAGAAGAAGGTGACGTAGAAGATGAAGAGCTTACAATGGTGGTCAGAAAGTTCAGAAGAATGTATCACAAGGATCAACATTTCAAAAGGCCATTTAAAGGAGGATCAAGCAAAATAATCTGCTATGAATGCAACAAGCCAGGCCATGTTAAAGCAGACTGTCCTCAGCTTACAACTCAGAACAAAGAAAAAGAAAAAGACAAAAAGAAACCACAGTTCTTCAAGAAGAAGAAGGCATATGTCTCCGGTATTTGGGGTGACAGCTCAGATGAAGACGAAAGTGAAGCTAAGGAGGAAGCTAATCTTTGCCTTGTTGCTCAGGAAGAGGACTCAGAAGCAGAAGAGGTAATTCTTGAACCTACTTATAAAGAATTATGTTATGAATATGATGAAATGCATATTGAATTACTCAAATTTGCAAAAGAATTATCCTTTCTAAGAAAAAGAGTTAAAGAACTTGAAAAACCTACTGAAAAACAAGTTATCTTCAATACTTGCTCAAACTATGATACTTTGAAAAATGAAAATGAACGTTTATCCAAAACTCTTCAGAAGTTCACTCAAGGCAGTGAAATGCTTCAAATAATTTTGAAAAACCAAAGAGTTACAAATGATAGGGGTGGTATTGGATATCATCCTCAAAATAATTTCAAAAAGGGAAAGAAAAAGAAAGGTAACAAAAGTTACTTACAATATTTTCAACGAACTATACATGCTTCCGAACCTTTTTCCTTTTGTAATTATTGCAACAGAAAGGGGCATAAAAACTTCTCATGTCATTTTAAAAGAAACAGAGTTCAAGGTACGTATAAGTGGGTACCAAAAGGAACAAATGTTCCAAAAGACCCTAAAACTAACCTGAAATGACCCAACAGAAATTGGATACCTGAAACCATCAAATGATTTCTCTGCAAGTTTGTCTTAAAGCATCCAGAGCAAACAAATGGTACATTGACAGTGGATGCTTAAGACACATGACAGGTGACAAAAGCAGGTTTGTCAGTTTGAAAGCCAAGGATGGTGGAAAAGTAAGCTTTGGAGGAAATTAATCAAGAAGAATTATTGAAATAGGTGAATTGGTAATACAAATGGAGCATATGTAAAAGATGTGTATCACGTGGAAGGACTTTACCACAATCTCCTCAGTGTGAGTCAGAGTACAGACAAAGGCAATTGGTGATATTTGACTCTAAGGAATGCTTCATAATTAACAAGGAAGATCTTCCCATTGATAAAGAAAAGCTAAACATTCAACTCAGAACCCTTAGGGACGGTAATTGCTATAATATTGAATTAGAAAAGGATTTTACAAATTCATGCTTAATTAGTCAAGCTGATGAGATTCAACTATGGCATAAACGTTTAGCTCACGTAAACATGAATCAGCTTAATCGATTAATAAAAATGAATTAGTTCAAGGGCTTCCAAAACTCAAATTAAAAAATAATTTGATTTACAATGCTTGCCAAATGGGAAATCAAACAAAATCATCTTTTAAATAAAAAACAGAGCTTTCATCTAAGATGCCTCTTGAACTACTTCACATGGATTAATAGGTCCAGCTAGAGTAAAAAGTTTGGAAGGAAATCTTTACACTAGTAATTGTTGATTATTACTCTAGATTCACATGGACCATATTCCTAGCCTCAAAGAATGAAACATTTGAATTATTTACTATTTTTGCCAAAAAGGTCCAAAATGAGAAATGTATGTCTATTGTTTCCATTAGAACAGATCACGGAGGAGAATTTGATAATGGAGACTTTGCAGCATACTGTGAAAATGAGGGAATTAATCACAACTTCTCAGCACCAATGACCCCTCAGCAAAATAGAGTGGTGGAGAGGAAGAACAGAATACTTGCAGACATGGCAAGAGCAATGATGACAGAAAAGCAAGTTTCTCAGGTGTTTTTGGTAGACGCTATAAGTACACCTTGTTATATCCCAAATAGAGCATATATAAGACCCTCTCTAGGAAAGACACCGTATGAGTTTTTCAAAGGAAGAAAGCCAAATTTGTCTCATCTGCATGTCTTTGGTAGCAAATGCTTTGTCCACAATAATGGTAGGGATAACCTTGGTAAGTTTGATCCAAAGTCTGATAAAGGTCTATTTCTTGGTTATTCAAATAGAAGTAAAACATTTAGAGTTTTTAACAAAAGAACTTGTGTGATAGAGGAATATGTACATGTAGTATTTGTTGAAATAAATCCTCAACCAAAATCTGATATTGATGAAGAAATTATAGTTTCAAAAGGTTTTGAAAATCTAAATAAGGATAATTCAACTGATTGTCAACCATCTCAAGATTTTGAAAATGAACAATCAGATGAACATCCTCAATTCCATCAACCAAGGCTTGGAAGTACATCCGCAATCACTCCATCAATCAAGTGATTGGAGAAGTGAGTGAAGGTGTACAAACCAAAAAAAGATTTATAAATGAGGCTCAATTTTCAGCTTTCATTTAAAAAATAGAGCTTAAGAATGTTGAGGAAGCTTTGTGTGACATTGATTGGATAATAGCCATGGAGGAAGAACTAAATCAATTTGAAAGAAATCAAGTTTGGGATTTAGTACCTAGACCCAATGATCATCCAGTCATTGGTTCAAAATGGGTATTCAGGAACAAACTTGATGAATCAGGAATCATTGTCAGAAACAAAGCAAGATTGGTTGCAAAAGGATATAATCAAGAAGAAGGCATTGATTATGAAGAAACTTATGCTCCTGTAGCAAGATTAGAAGCTATACGTATCTTACTTGCATTTGCTTGCATTATGGATTTCAAAATTTTTCAAATGGACGTAAAGAATGCTTTCTTAAATGGTTTCATTATGGAAGAAGTTTATGTGGAACAACCTCCTGGGTTTGAAGATGTTTTCAAATCAAACCATGTTTACAAACTAAAGAAAACTCTTTATGGTTTAAAACAAGCTCCCAGAGCTTGGTATGAAAGATTATGTAATTTCTTAATCAAGAAAGATTTTGTTAGAGGAAAAGTGGACACAACTCTTTTTATCAAACATTCAAAATCAAATTTATTAGTTGTACAAATTTATGTTGATGATATTATTTTTGGTGCAACTAACGATGATCTTTGCCAAGAATTTGCTAAGATAATGCAGGGAGAATTTGAAATGTCTATGATGGGAGAATTGAATTTCTTTCTTGGACTTCAAATTAAGCAAAGAAAGAATGGCATCTTTATCAATCAAGCTAAATATCTCAAGGAACTACTGAAGAAGTTTGGAATGGATCAATGCAAAAGTGCTGACAATCCTATGAGTTCAAATGCACTCCTTGATGCAGATGTAAATGGAAAAGATTATGACATCAAG
>JANTPZ010130380.1:0-27845 GCA_025593235.1 Vachellia pachyceras
TGGTGTGGACAAAAAGGAGGAGGAGAATTTAACAAAGGTTCACGCTTTTCACAATAGCCAAACAGAGAACAAGAATTCAAAGCAGAAGAATTATTAAAAGTAGGCGAATTACCCGCTGGAATGTTCAGGTATGTGTCCCGCGCAAAACCAGATGCGGATCTGACTGCGACAGTAAGCAAAAATTCAAAGGAGGAGAAGCAAGATACCCGGACGGACACGAAACGCGTATTGATGACTAAATATGAACTGTAAACCCCAATAATCAAAACCCAAAATCCTCAACCAAAAACCCAATTTCTAGATAGAAATTATATATTGTAGGCATATAAAAAAAGGAGAAATCATCGAATATTGTGGAGACCAGACCAGCCCGTGTCAGCTTCGGAACAGTTTCCCCCCTACAAACACTGGTGCAAAGATTTTCAGAAATATGTAAAATTGCAAACCATTTCTAGGCCAAACAACAAAATGCCGTGGGATTTCGGTATCTAGCTAGCTTCCACACGTTGAAGGAAGAAAGAAACTTTGCTCGCTCACAAAGGTCCTGTGTCCAAATCCCACATTCTGTTTCTATTGAAGTCGGTTGTTTTCAACTCCCTTTTCTCCTCATCTCTTCTCTCTCCCCTTTCTCAGAGGGAAAAGTCGCAACCCGATTTTGGCTGTGTTTGGTTTCCGTTGAACACTTAAGTGAGCAACAACTCAGCAAAGGAATAAGAAATAAGAAAACTTGAGTAGGTGGGTGTGAGAAAGCGAGTTGAAAAACCCATGAGACCAATTTTCGCCGAAAACCAAGTAAAAGGATCGCATCGATATTAATCAGATTGGATTTAAACAGGGAAATAAACAATCATGGGGATTGTGAAGGGGTATTTGACTTCCATTCATACATTACCACGACTCTAATCCTTAATCATTCACGGAAGAGAATAAAATGATCGAGGAAGTTGAATTTATTATATAAAATTATTTATTTAAATGCGTCATTATTACCAGTCAAATTATTTAAAAAAATAATGAATACAAATATTTAAAATAATCTATTTAATTGATTTAATTTTTTTTAAAAACCAACCGAATTTTGTATTAAGCTAGGTACTATTAATTTTGTTAAAGTGACTATTTAGTTAAGGGTATGTAAAGTCAAATGCGCGTTCAACAGTGTTTTTCCGTAAAATAAAATTATATTCTTCAAATATTTATCTCAACTTGCATAAAAGTATTTCTCTATTGGGTTCCTAAACAGACCCAATATTTATATTTTGTGTGTTTGTGAATCCGTTGAGAGAAAGGATTTATACATTCCGATATGATTTTATATATTTCAAGATGATTTTACCGATTTTAAGATTCTTTTGTCTTAGTTTATGGGAAAAATTGTTTCCAAAACATGCACTTTATCGCTTTATAAAAGTGGGTTGTTTATTTATTTTAAAGTCAAAGTGACTGTGTCAATTGATTCAGGAAAAATGCCTTAAAGGATTGAAAAGATAAATAATTTTTAATATTAATGGACTGAAAAAAAATTTATGACATTAGAAAGCCAAATGCTTAATTTTCCCCATACTTTTAATTTTTTAGTGCATGTTTGGTTTTGTGCTATGGGTGTGCTTGTGTTTGTGTATGAACCAAATTAAATTGGATTAATCATCAGTCTTGTTGCGAAGAAGACTTTGAAATAAACAAGACAGCTCTTCATTCCTTCCATGTTACAAGAGGTTGAATTATAGGACCCGTTTGAGAACGCGGTAAAAAAGTACTTTTACGCAAATTAAAGTAAATACGTGGAGAAAATTATTTCGTTTTGTAAAAAAACACTGTTGAACATACGTTTGACTTTTAGAAACGTTGTTTCAAACAAACCCATTGTTTCAAACAAACCCGTACTAAACCCATACTAAACTTGATTCACTAAACTCAGTGGAGTGATTCACTTCAGGCCTTGCATGTTTGGACTGGTTTTTTTTTAAAAGAAACCATGCGATTATAAAGTTAAACATGGAGTCCCTCCAATGACATCTAAAAAAAAATTGAAACGATACAGAGAAGATTATCATGACTCCTCTACGAAGATTACAAGCACAACTGGAGAAAGAGCCAAATGTGTGATGATATTTTTTTAATGTTCGATTAAGCTTTTTTTCTCAATGTAACTTTTTGAATGAAAGCTATTTATAAGCCTAAACCAAAATAAATGTACTTTTCACTTACAAGCATAAAATACTTATAAGCATGGACATGAGGAAATATATCGCTTATGTGAAACAACGTTTTCAAAAGTTAAATGTATGTTCAACAATATTTTTCGTAAAACGAGATAGTCTTTTTTACATAGTTACCTCGATTTATGTAAAAGTACTTCTCTACCGCGTTCTCAAACGGGCAAATAGTCTTGAAGTGGGTCTACTTTGTTTTCATTAAAAATAAATAAAACTACTCCATCAAATATGATAATTTAATATTTATAAGTATAATAAAAAATTTAAAATATACTAGATAATATAAATGGGGGAAAATTGGTGGAAATTTTCCATTAAAAACTAATTAGTGAAAATGATCTGATGAATTTTTGTAAAAAAAAATATCAATACTCTGATTTAAATACTTGACCAATTAAATTTTCAACAATTCTTTCCCCAATTTAAGTACTCAGATAATCATAACAATATATACATATGGCATAATGTTTATTATTTTAATAAAATTCACATATTTTTTTAGTTATTTTACATTTAAACTTATTTATTCATTAAATTAGTAAAAGTCAAATTAAAAAAAAAAGGTGATTTTTACCACCACAAATCCAAACACACTCACTATACTGATTCAATAAATCCATAACCCCATGTCTCCTTTTTTTTAATATTTTTTATTTAAATCATGATATCAAATTGATAAATACAATTAAAACAATAAAATACATATAAAACTAATAATAAAATATTAAAATTTAATGAGAAATTCATAACAATCTTGTTAATAATAAAAATTAACATTCAAGTTCCAATTAGAATAACATCAACACTGCATTAAGCCTCCCTTAGTAAGCTCATGTGTTATAGAGAGAGAGAGAGATGTGACACGTGGCAGAGCGATGCATGTGCTTGAGGGAGAGCAATGATGATGTGGAGTAGGGTGCATGGGCTAGGGTGCGCTGCAGCTTTGCAGATCTCCATTGCACTGTACCCTGCTCACTGGACCACACTTTCCTTTTATTATTATCATCATCACTGTAACCCGGGTCCACATCTCTCGGATTCGGGCCATTCCTGTTCGGGACCACTCCTCAATTTTTTATTTTTAGTTTTAGTTTTTTGCCAAGCACTCATCACTGCTCATGCTCAATTTGTCAACCTTCATGAACAGGTGGACTTATGTTTGGTATGAGGAGCGGGGAATGAAAATGAGTGGAGGAAAAAAAATTTGGAGTTGGATTTAAAAAAAATAGAGAAGCAAGTTAAAAAAAATTTAATTTATTTTTCTTATTTTTAATTATACTTCTTATTTTTGTTAGAATTCTATAATATTTACTTTTTCAATTTTTTTAATTCAACTCACAAAAATTCCCTCTCCTTAAAAGAGTTAATTCTTTATAATACAGTGAATCAATGTTGGAATCTATATTTGTAGATGTCTCGCTAATTAATGCCCTGTAATACTTTGAACAGGCTTGCCTTTACAAGGAAATATTTGTGCTTTAAAAAGCAAAATGATGCACTATAAAATAATATAAAAGGTAGGTGAGAAATAGGTTTAGTTTTAAATATAATATCTTTAATTTATTTTATTTTTTATATTTATATTTAATATATAAATTGATATATAATTTAACGTTACACAATAAAGTTTTAATAAGATGATATCATATTTGTTACAATGGACTAATTTAGCTTATTAAATGAGTACTTCTCATATGCTAGGAGGGAGTATAATTCTCTCAAATGTTGCCAAACAAAACAAGGCAGAAAAATCTTTATAAATATTTAAATATCAATTTCGAACTCCAAAATGACCTAATAATTGCTGTAAAATCTCTAAGAACTAATATAATATTTAATTTTATAGCAAAATAATCAAAATACCCTTAATTAAAACAAATGATAACTTCAACTTATCAAATAGCAATAACAACCGGCATAGTGATAACTAATTTCATACAAGACAATCAAATCATTTTACAAGAAACTTAATTTCATAATTTCTCATAAAGATTCTATAGAAAGTATAGATTTGTTAATAGAATACGATGAATGAATCAATAAAACTTATGAATAAACTGCAACAAAAATTAATGAGGTAACTTATAAAATTGTTTACATAATACGTATCGAAAGTCATCGATGGCCTAATGCCACCGTAGTTTTTGACATGTAAGCGGTGACGGAACCAAATCCCACATTCAAATTGAAATTTAGGTTCATTCTTTGGGATTTTTCAATTTATAGGTATTTTTTCTTTCATTTTACCTAAATAATGTGTGTATCAATAAATTAATAAGACCATGTACTATGCCAAATGTATAAATTGTGAAAGCTACAGCCTACATGTGAAATAAATTATTTTATTTCAGTAGGTATTTGCATCGATTTATGCATGCATTTTGAAATGTATTTATGTGCATATAAATATATAATCAGGCAAAATAAAGTCAGAAAGACTTAAAGGAGGAGCTGGTGTATGATCATTGGGCTATATATTTTATATTTAAGCTTTCATATGATCAATTATTTATTTATTGTATACATATATAAATATATATGAGGCTATGATTGTTAAATTATTTCTTCATTACATGTGATTGATTGTATGAGACAGCCCTGGGTTCAGCCTATTTGATAATTGAATAATTTGGTTAAATGGGTATCCAATGCTGAATGATTCATTGTTGAAAAAAAAAATTAATTAAATGAGCAATATAATTATACCCTATCAAGCTAATGATTTAATTCATTTACTGATAGATATGCCCTACCATTTATTTGCATATCTGAAAAAAAAAACAAACAAACAGATATGATTGCCAAACTTAGAATGGCTTATTTTAGATTTTGTATGACTCCTTGTCTTAGTTTGGCCAAATAAATTCTAACAAGTCGAAACAAAATTTCTTTCACATACTTATTTCATAAATCGTAAATTGCGTTTTAAAGTAGTTTCTAATGCTACTAAAGTTTGAATGCTGGATTTTATGACTATTCTACTTCTTTCATATAGACACAAGCACGATATGTTGTGTATGTTCTTTATATGATATTTACAAGTGAAATTTATATTCAAGTCCTAAATAGGAGAATTAATGAATAAAAGGTCCCAAAGATTCATAAAATTAGCATAAGATCCCAGGAGTAGCTGTTAAAGTTGTTAATGAAGGCTAGATAGGTTGTTAACGACAACCTCAGAATCTTTGGGACTTATAGTAAGTTTGTGAATCTTTGAAATTTTTTATTCATTAATTCTCTTATTTGGGACTTGATTACAAATTTCCCTATTTAAAAACTTGAGAAATAGTATTTTGTATCTTCAATATAAGCTGCTTTTAAAAAATTATTTTATAAATACACCATTTTTTAATTTACTGTTCTTGTATTTATCAGTATTCACTTACTTCTTCATGTTAAATAATTAAAATATTATTAAATTTTAATATATAGTTAATAATGTTTAATGTTAATCTTAATTTTTGACAAAAATAGGCCGAAAGTATATTAAAGATAAGATCATGTGTGTGCATGTGTGTGTGTCAATTGAGTAATGAGAGTTATAAGTGTCCATTTGAGAACGCGGTAGAGAAGTACTTTTACGTAAGTCAAGGTAAATACGTAGAGAAGATTATCTCGTTTTACGAAAAAAACACTGTTGAACGTGTTTATGAGGAGTAAATAAGCTTTTCCAAATAAGCACTATGTGCTTGCTAATGAGAGTTTGAACTACAAAACCCTAACTATATTATTAAGCAAAAACTACTTTCAATTGCATGTGTGTGTATTATTCATATTATTGTAAAAAACAATTAATTATATTGAGAGAAGTACTCTTGATCACATCTTTATAATAATCAAATATAAAAAATTGTTTATCTTAAGCACTAATTGATGAATCTAGACACATTAATTAATTGTAGACAACAATGTCTCGACCTGTCAACTTAAGCAAAAAGGCACAAGATCCAAGTTTGCAGGCATTGGGTATTGCAATTTGTTGGGATTTCAATCAAGAGAGTTTATAATTAGGGAAGTATAAATGCACAAGACGAAGACAAAAAATAATATTTGTATTTATTTAATATAACAAGACGAAACCCCTCGAAATTTAATTTAAAAAATCAGCAAAATAAAAATCAATATGAAGGAGGGATAGTCCAAGAGGACAATGCATTGCAAAATCCACTTCAAATGCGTGTGTTTGGAATCCGTTGGAGAAAGGAGTTTATAGATTTTGAGAAAAATTTACGGATTTCAAAATACTTTTTACGAGTTTCAAGATGCTTTCTGTAGGTTTCAAAATGATTTTTATCTTTGTTTGCGTGCACTGTTGAGGGAAAGATTTTCCAAATATGCACAATAGAAAGATTGTGTGTGTTTGGAAATCTGTTGGAAGAAAGGAGTTACGGATTCCAAAATAATTTTACGGATTTTAAGATATTTTTATCTTGACTTCCATGTAGTGTTGGGAAGAAGTGTTTCTCAAACAGGCAAATTATTATATGTCGTTTTAAATTCATTTACATGTACAAATAAAAATAGTTAAAATTATTAAATTTGTTATAAAATTTAAGTGATCTCGAATATTACCATTGTTAACCTTGCTACACTCTTTCACTTCCTTCATTAAATATGATATAAAAATATTTAATACTCAATATGTAATTATATACAATATTATTTTCGAGGAATGCTAATTATAAGTTTTATTTTGAAAGACATTTATTTATAATGTAAAGCATTATGGAATTGTAAACTCCCTTCCATCTTCAGAGTTATATAATTCATTTGTCAATTGTAAATATTAAAAAAATTAATTAGATTTGTTATTTATAAAAAATATGTATTGCTTCTCCTATAATAGTCTATTTCTATTTAATCATCAATTGTATTAGAATTTAGAAGCACCGTTGGTATAAATTTTCTTTTTACGTGCACTTAACAAGTATAGTCTGAGGAATATATTATAAATATAAAAGATAAGATATGTTAATGTTTTATATTTAAAATCAAATTAAACTTTCTAATTAACCAGTTCCTATATCAAATACTCCATCTTATTCTAAATATAGGAGGGAGTGACTTGATATTTTTTGAACATAATGTTTTACGACATTATACATAGTATTACCTTTGATTCTTAATACCAGTATAAATTAACTTGCATGGTAGACCGGAGGGAGTATATAATGTTCCACAAGTGATTGCTATTAAAAAATGAAAGAAAGTCCAACATATAAGATTAGTGGCGGATTCAGGACCTTAGCTCAGGAGGTTCAAAATAAGTTGGTTCAAGATAAATGAGACTTATTCTTTATATGTTTTGAGAAGAATTTGAGTAAAAATTTAGTGGATTCAAAATTAACAAATGGGTGTGTATAAAATAAATCATATAGTATTAACATATATATAATTTTATGCAAGTCAGGGGGCCCGCTCACATACAAGCAGGTTCACCCATGCATAGGATTCTTTTACATTTAAAAAAAAGAAAAAGAGAATTATCTTCCCTTTGTATCTTCAATTTACATAAAAATCACAAAATTTATCATGAGACTAATAAATGAATGAAACAAAATCAAGGAAAGGATACATTGTAGTGGATATAAATGAGTGGTATTATGTGTTGAATGTGAGGTTTGGTTGGAAGGCATATTCATCATAAATGTCACAAAAGGTGGATAAGTAATGCTTTTCTGAGAATGAGAGCTAGCTGTAACACTTATTCCCATCAATATATTAATATTATTACAAAATAAAAAATATATTATAGATCATATTATATATATATATGTCATATATGATGTTGTAATTTAGATTTTGTTCACCTTTTCTCTTATTCTTGAACCTTTTTTTTCTGCACATTTTATAAGACTTCGTGCAATTTTATTTTCATTGCTACTGTATTTCTAAATAGTATTGTTTATAAGTTACTTTATCATAATTAAAGTAAACCCTCAAACTCATACATCATGCATTAAAATTTAATAATTTTTTAAGTTT
Organism: Vachellia pachyceras; assembly: GCA_025593235.1. NCBI lineage: Eukaryota > Viridiplantae > Streptophyta > Magnoliopsida > Fabales > Fabaceae > Vachellia > Vachellia pachyceras. The sequence goes on from JANTPZ010130380.1 coordinate 8,202, forward strand.
GTCCCTTGTTTAATACACACTCCACCTTAAGAGTACAAAACCAACACAGTTATAAATGAATGATAAAATCATACATTTATATGGAAAAATTTTATGATATAACTTGTAAATATGATTGAAGAAATTTATTCTCTTCACCTTATAAATGTGATGATCCGGGCATTTTAACAAGTTTAAGTAATGCAAAAAATATATACTCCATCCCTTTCAAATTGAGATTTTGAAGAAGAAAGAGAAATATTAGAAAGTTGGGAAGAAAGGCACAATCTTCAGCTTGTAATGTTTTCTATTTGGAAATTGATGACCTTTCATCAAACTAAAATTTCTTGAGAATCACACACACAATGGCCAATATTGGAGATTTCTTTGGATCGATCTTAAATTCTTAATGCTCTAACAAAATGGAAAGGATTGAAGGACATTTTTCTTTTAAGTTCTTTTTTGCTACATACACTGGATGCCCTAAATTATTAAGTGTTTATTTGGAAAACTCATAAAATAACTTAAAAAAAGCATCTTCGTGTATGTCGGGTCAAAATTCTTATTGCATAATTACCTGAAACTCTAAAGAATCATTTAAAATAAACTAATCTAAACACCGATGCAATGTTACCCTTGTCGTTAACTAGTCGATTAACTTCGATTGTTAAGTAATATGACGTTTGACCTTCCAAGATCATTCACAACATTAGGACCCTCCAATGGGGGAGGGCCATATCTCACGCTACTCAATGATTAAAGCTAATTCCAGTTTGTGAAGGAAACATTGCACTAAACATGTCAAGTTTAAAAGCGACATTGTACACTTGAAAAAAATAATTTTATGGTTACAAATTGATTTCTATGCTTAAAATTTGGCAAACAAACCTATATTTTTAATAATAATAATAATAAATTCTAATTTTAGCTTATATACTTTAAATGAGTTTTGATTTTAATTCTTATAAGTAAGTCAAGTTAGCTTATATCAACATACTTAACGTTGTTAATGATACATCACTACCAGAAAAATGTCATTTATCGATGTAAAATCAGTTGTTAAATGGTTATTTTTCGCCACTAAAATGAGGGTCGCTAATATTTTTCGTCGCTAAATATAAATTTTCTAATAGAAAATAGCCATTTAGCGATGTATTTTTCCGTCGCTAAATGACATTTTTCTAATAGCATCAACGAATTAACACAATTAAACTCATTTCTAAATCATTATAAAACTATATGGATTAATGTTTTGTATAGTTAAAATGTATGGATGAAAAACAATAAAAAATATATGAACAAAAATCAAAACTTGTTAAAAATGTGAAAAGATTTGAAGTTTTATTAAAAAATTCAATTTATATCAATTTAATCAATTACTTGGAAGAAAATGTGTAATCTTTGTTCGTGGGATGTGCAAGGAATTTGAATCCTTGGTTAATGCATTGGTTCCACCAATTTTGAGAGAGCATGTCCTATTTTCATCAAACAATATCATTGATTTTTGTTTAAAAAATCTATAATAACTCGATTTACCGCTAAAAATGAATATTTTGGATATAGATATGCATAGATCCATATGGTCACATAAAATTATAATTACAAATTTGTTCCCATGATATGAGCTACTTTTTAAAAAATCGGTAAATTTTATGTTTTTCAGTTGAAAGAAGTTCAGGTGAGTTAAATCTTATGAATATCAAAGCATGATTTTAGTCTCAAAGAACACTTGAAGAGATTATAACCGATCTCTTACAATAAAATCCTCACATAAAGTGCTGAAGGTAAAGTATGGTAGAGGAGCTGACCTACATAGAGAATGTTGAGTCAATCGGACAGACACTGCGCTATGGAAGAAAACTGCTGAACTATGGCCAAAACTCACAAGTAACTTGGCTTGGGAAGTAAGGAATGGGGAGAAGGTAAGACTATGGAAGGATGAGTGGATAATAAGCGAGGGGAGCTTGTTAAGGAGATACCTGGGGGATCCTCAAACAATAAACATTGAGATGACAGTAAAGGAGGCTAGGGGGTAATGGAGACTGGAATTGGGAGTGGTTAAATGACGTCCTACCAGAGGCAGTGCTACAGAAAATCCGTGCTCTTCCTCCCCAAGGGATGATGGTGGCAAGGAAAGAATGGTTTGGAAAGGAAGAGTGAATGTGTACAGAAGGATAAAAAGAGAGGGAGGAGCTAGGGGGCATCGAGTCTAGACTAAAATATCGAAGTTGCAGGCTACTAGAAGAGTCCAAGTCTTCATGTGGATAGCTACTCATGATAGGCTCCTGACAACATAGAGAAGAAACAAACTAATAGGGAGTGATCTTATACCATTGTCCGTGGGTTCAACTGGCGAAGGGATTGGCTTAGTGCTTTCACCTAAAGGGGGAGGGTTCGATCATGGGGAGTGCCACTTTGTTGTGGCTCCAGTCGCGACGCTTAGGGAGGCATCACCACAGCTTAGTGAAGCTGGATTGACCTACCTGTGTGGCCAGAATTAAAGGGCTTGCTTAACATGCTCCAGTACCCTTAGGGATATGCCCCAATGGATCATGAGTTAGGTGCCCTGCCCTTAGATCGTGGGTGAGCCCAACCCCTTTCCTAAAATTTTCAAATTCAAAAAAAGGGGGTGATCTTATATGCAAGCGATGTGGAATTGCAGAAGAAGACACTATGCATGCATTAAGAGATTTCCCCATACTACTTGGAGAGATTAGAAGATCTAGATTTATGGTGGGTGTGCACTCTCCTTCTGAGGACAACAATGGGAGAGGGAATGATGGCAATGAGGGGTTATCGGCTGAAGAAGTCTTTAATATGGGGAAGAATAATAAGAAGATATCACAGGATACCAACATGGCTAAGGTAAGTTGTGAAGCCAACACCATGGATGATAGGAGGGATGATGCGATAATGGAGGAAATGAACCAGAAGGTAGACAGGAACAGGCAGGATTATGTTGGACAAGGAGCTAAGCCCCATTTGAAAACACCAATCTCATACAAAGCAAAGCTAATTGGAGAAAATGAGGCAACATTTGATAGGGATTTGGATGACCAATTGAGAGACTGGATAAAGGAAGAGGACGACTTGACGCCTCCATTATCAGAGGATAAGAGAAAGGTAATGGAGTCATTACCAAGCCTAAATGTACCTGATGAGCGCCTAAAGAAGTTGTACCGGCTGTGGAAGGATGCTCTTATTCTCACACTTCTAGGAGGAAGAACAAATCTGAATATGATGAAAGACAGAATTCGTAGGCTGCTCAGAAGTGATAATTTTGAGCTTATCGATCTCCTTAATAACTACTATATCTTTAGATCAGGGGACAAAACATTATGTGCTAAACTTCTCTTTGAAGGTCCGTGGATGATATAAGGTTACTACATTGCTGTTTAGAGATGGAGTCCAAACTTCAATCCCTATTGTAACAAAGTCAAGAAAGTGGCTATCTGGGTTAGGGTACCATCTCTTCCTATGCATATGTACACAGAGGATTGCTTACTTGAGCTGGGGAATTTGATAAGAAAAGCTCTAAAGGTTGACCTCAACACCTTGGCACATAGGGACTATAAGAATGCTATAGTGGAAAGAGGCAAATTCACAAGAGTTAGCGTAGAAGTGGATTTAAACAGGCAGCTCTAGTCTTGTTTTGTGCTAAGAAGGAAGATATTCACCGTAGAGTATGAAGGCCTGAATACCATTTGCTTTAAGTGTAGCTTGTATGGTCATACGCAAGAAACTTGTGTGTCAGTAGAACAAGGTAATCAACCAACGCAAGAGAGAAGGAACACAACAACCGGGGAGGTCAGATTGAAAAATACCTCTTCGGTGACACAGACGACTAGAGAGGCCATACACCCCTTAGTAGGTATGCCTGGGGTGTCCGTTGAGGAAAAGTACGGGGACTGGATGAAGGTGAAACCAGTCTCATGTCAGCGTGCCCAAAAAGTTGGCATGGAAACCAAAACCAAGGGAGGAATTGATAATCGGTCAACGGTGACGGATAAAGGAAGAGCGTCCAGATCTTGGTTTGAGGTCTTGCAAGAGCAGGAGGCAGACAAAGTACCATAGGATGTGACGAAGAGTAGCACAAAAATGGCTAAGCAAACAATCTGGTGTAGGAAGGAGGAGCAGGTGACCAACCCAAAAATGAAAGATGTGCAGGCGGATAGGAACAAGAAGGTAACTGGCACGGAGCGCGATGAACAGGTCTGCATGCACAATGTGACGCCTAAGAAGAGTGACAGCAGGAGAGAGAAAAATAGTATGAACAAGGAGACACGTTTGTAGGAGCCTGGTTTAAATTGTGAAAGTTTTACTTTTGGTGTGGATAGGGCCAACCTTTCAACCCAATCAAGAAGTGACAGAGCGGAACCTTCTAGGAAAAAGGGCCTCAATTTCTAGGCCCAAAATTGTGTCACCTATAATAAAAAAAAAGGAAAGGGAGACGGGCTCACAAATTGGTGTTTGAGTCATTAATTAACAATGGGCCTCTCACCATGGACCCAAAACACGAGCCCACTGAAACACATTCAAGCGCAGCGCCTCTGGAGGAGATCAATAAAGGCACAACTGGACCTGGGCCTTATGAACGTGAGCTAGCGAATTTGGTGACTTAAGAACATGGGTTAGGCAATTCAGTGACTCAAGAGGTAGTCTCTCAAGGCAAGAGTCCAGAGCTCATGAAAGAGGTCAGTGAAAGTGAACTATCCATGGAGGCAACGGATCCTAATGATCAATGGTATGAGACTAATGATGGGATTAAAGATGATTTGAAGAATGCCAAGGAGCCAACAAATATTCCAGACGCCAGCTAAGTCCTTTTGGGCTCTCGGAAGCAGGTTCCCCTATCTTTTTTATTCTCATTATGAATTGTTTATCTTGGAATTGTAGAGGTGCAGCCTCTAAATCTTTTCCTGGGAGATTGAGAGATATTTTCAAAGGGAACTCTGTGAATATTTGTATTCTGACTGAAAAAAGGGTCAGTGGTTTGAAGGCATACATAATTATTAAGAAATTGGGTTTTTCAAATTGGATAAGGATTGAGGCGATAGGATATGCTGGGATATTTGGCTCCTTTGGAACAATGATGAATTAATTGTGAACTATTTATGCTCCTCCACTCAGGCCTTGCATGTGAAGGTGAAAAACATTAAGAGCTCCCAGGAATTCATCCTTTCGTGTATCTATGATGAGCCGTCTAATGCCTTGCAGACAGACCTTTAGCATGACATTGTCACTCATAGTAGTAGTATTACTGGTCCTTGCATTGTCATGGGTGATTTTAATGCTTATTTAACAGGTAAGGATAAAACAGGAGGAGCTGGCCTTAATCACATGTCCATGAGACAGTTTGGCCAATGCATTCATTAGGCCCAGTTGATTGAGATGGATTATGTAGGGGACCGTTTCACTTGGGAAAGGGGACGGGTTAAGGAAAGGATCGATTGGGCTTTTACAAATATGATTTGGAATCATACCTATCCTTTCTCCAAAGTTGACCATCTCAATAGGTTTGGGTCGGACCATAGGCCCATCCTTCTCCGTAGCTCACCAACTACTCATAAGTACCACACCAAGTCTCTCTTTCGCTGCAAGTGGCTTGGTTCTTAGAAGAGGGTTTTGTTGATATTATTAAGAAGAACTGGAGCCGGGAGTCTTGGAGTGAGAAAGTATCATGTTTTACTAAGGAGGTTGAGCAATGGAATAAAAGGAAGGTGGGAAACTTATGCACCAAGAAGAGGCGTTTCTTACATAGAATTGAAGGAATTGACAGAGCCCGTAGTCATATAGATAATAAATACCTAGCTCAAACGGAGAAGGAGTTTTAGAAGGAGTACAATAAGGTGCTTGATCAGGAAGAATTGCTTTGGTATCAAAAATCGAGGTGCAACTGGCTCAAACAGGGGGATAGAAATAGCACTTTCTTCCATGCCTCTACTATTATTAGAAGGAACAGAAATAGGATTGAAGGTCTGAAGAACACTTATGGTAGTTGGATTTTTGACCAAGAAAGCTTGAAGAATATGGCTTTGTGCTACTATAAGGAGTTATTCTGTAGTGACCCCCAGATTATCAGACCTCTAAATACGACCTCAATGTTCCCTGCCTTATGTGATACGGATTGTTCCAATCAGTCCAAGGATATTACGAGACAAGAAATCAAACATGCCACTTTTGACCTAGGAGCCTTCAAAGCTCCTGGGCCCAAAGGTATTCAGGCGATCTTCTACCAAGAATACTGGCAGCATGTTGGTGACTCTATAAGTGTAATGGTAGAAAGCTTCTTTAAGGATCCCTCTTAGGTAAGGGGCATTAATACCACTAACCTTATGCTTATTCCTAAGGTGGAATGTCCTGAGACCATAAGTGATTTCAGACCAATATCTCTTTGCAATGTCAGCTACAAGATTATCACCAAAATTATCAGCTACCGACTAAGAGATGTGGTGGGAAAGATAGTAGGCCAACATCAGTGCAGCTTCATTGCAAGAAGACAGAGTAGCAATAACATAATTATTGCTCAAGAGGTAACTCACTCGATGAAAATGAAGAAAGTCTCTAAGGGATGGATGGCAGTGAAGGTGGACTTGGAAAAAGCCTATGACCGTCTTGAATGGGCTTTCATTGAATATACTCTCCGAGTTATGGGGCTAGAGGTGCGGTTAATTAGAGCTATAATGGCATGCATAATGAGTCCCTCCATTCATGTGTTGTGGAATGGAGAAGCTACTGATGAGTTCGAGGCTTCTAGAGGTATCCATCAGGACGATCCAATCTCCCCCTACATTTTTACTTTATGCATGGAGAGACTTGCTCATGCTATCCAAGATGCTATTGACGAAGGTTCTTGGGAGCCTATCAAACTCAGTAAGGGAGGCCCTCGCCTATCTCACCTTTTCTTTGTTGATGACCTTATTTTATTTGGAGAAGCTTCAGAGGGCCAAGTGGAAGGGTTGAGGAGGTGTATGGATAGGTTTCATGCTGCCTCGAGCCAGAAAGTCAATAGAACAAAGACGAGAGTATGTTTCTCCAGGAATGTACCCTTTTCAAAAGCTTATCCTTTAAGCCAACAAATGGGTTTTGCTTTGACAGGAGACCTGGGAAAATACCTAAGACTCCCTCTCTTGCACAAAAGGGCCTCTTATGCTTATTTTACCCCAAATTTGGAGAAGACACAGAAGAGACTGGCGGGATAGAAAAAAGGTTTCCTTACTATGGCGGGTCGTACAACCCTTATCAAAGCAGTGTTAGCTACTCTCCCTGCTTACCACATGCAGATGATGCTCTTGCCTAAAGGTCTTATCCAACAGTTAGAAAAGAAGAGTCGAGGGTTTCTTCGGGGAGACACTGCTGCGAGTAGGAAGATTCATTTGTTGCCTTGGGAGCTAGTTAACAGAGATAAGATGGAAGGGGGGTTATGCATCAAAGATTTAAGACGGCATAATGAAGCTTTTATAATGAAGTTATATTGGAATCTGGCGACAATTCTGAGGCCCTCTGGGTTCTTGTCTTGAAAGCAAAGTACAAGTGTGGGGCAAGTTTCATGCCAAAAGTGAAGAAGAAGCGAAACTTCTCCCTTACTTGGAAAGGGATATGTGATGTGTGGCAGAAGTTTCAACAAGGTGCAGGGGTGAAGCTGGGAAATGGTGCGAAAACTTCCTTTTGGTTCGATAACTAGGCATAGATCAACTTCCTTTTGATTAATTTGGTTCCTGGTTGGGAAGCTCTGGTTGACCGTAATACCACTGTTTCGGTGTTTGTTACTCCTCGAGGAGATTGCAAGCTGAGTAGATGGTTCCAACCCCACATTGTTGAGCAATTTCGAGTGCACACCCACTATGCGAGGAGAGAGGAGAGGACAAACACTTCTAAAAACCTGCGTTTGATGGTTATTTGTCTGTTAAATCGGCTTACTATTTTTTGTCTGTAGGTATTCATAATTGAGGTGATCCCTTCTGGAGGAAGCTATGGTGATGGCCAGTCCGAGAGAAGATCAAACCCTTTTTGTGGCTGTTTGCCCATGTGAGAACTCACACAGCTCAGTTGTGTGCTAAGTGGGGCCTTTTGGAGTCATCCGTATGTCCCTTTGGTTGCAACAATGACGAAACGCCTATGCACATGTTATGTGAATGTGCTTATGCTCGAGAACGGTGGTCTGTTTTGGTTAGCCCTCCTTGTGGGATATTTTTTTCTCCTTGCAGGGAATGGATTGGCTTAAATGGAATAGACAAGGGGAGGCAGGCAAGGATATTACTCAAAAACTACACTGGTGTACATTGTTTGGTTATATCTGTTGGGATATTTGGGTTGACAGGTGCAAAAAAGTTTTTGATGGGGAAGAGCAAATAGGGTTCAACAATGCTAAAGCGTCATTTTTCAGAGCTTGTTGGGATCAATATATTCCGTCTCAATGTAAGTTTGGTTTAGAACAAGTAAGTCAGCAACAGGAGGGCATCAGTGGAGGTATTGGCTTTTGTAACCTTGAGGTAGATGGCTCTATACTCAATTCAGGGTGGAGTAGGTGTGGTGGTGTTATTTGTATGGGGGACAACCATTGGATATGTGGGTTTAGTTGCAGATTCTCTAATGTCCCACCAGCTATTGCGGAACTAATTGCCCTCATACACGGGTTGCAGCTTTGCTGGGTGCATAATTATAAAAAGGTTAGAGTTATCACGGATTGTACTGAAGTTATCAATTTAATGTCTCGAGGATGTAATGCGAACCATCCTTTCAGGTACATTATTGATGAAGGCTGAATGTCTATAGCCAGGGAATGGAATATTGCTTTTCATCATGTTCTACAGGAAAACAATAGGTTGGCAGACAGCCTAGCCAAAATGGCACATGATCTACTAGGTAATTTCTGTACTTATGAGCAACCTCCACCTTTGTTACAACAGATGGTGGAGGGTGGGGCTTGACTAACTCCTTAGTTGTGTGGTTGTAATGTCTTGTTTTGAGTAATGTATTCCAGTTTTTACTATTAAAAAAAAGAGATTGCCCCATAGCTCAAAACATATGGTGTGCTTTAGCTGCAACAGAGTCAAATGCTAAATTCTTCGAATACCAAGGAAGAGACTGGTTCTGGGACAATATAGAAAAGGGGAACAAATAGAGCGCCATGTTCAGCATAGGCTGTTGGTGGCTGTGGAGATGGAGGAACCTTAGCCTCTTTGAACAAGGATTTACCTTGCCATCAAAACCATATTTAGTTATAAAGGAATATGCTAGGGAATGCAAAGCAACACTGGAGAAGTTTGATGCATAAGGGTTGGGTAGAATCACCAAGCATATCAAATGGAATTTCCCCTTCGTCTGGTTGGGTGAAGCTCAACTTTGATGGAGCAGCAAAATGGAACCCTGAGATGGCTGGATGCGAAGGTGTGCTGAGAAGTGATGATGGGAGTTGGATTAGAGGGTACACGGAGAGAATTGGCATATGCGAAGCCACAGTAGCGGAATTATGGGGGCCTCTCATGGACTATGCCTAACTCAAGACCTGGGCATCACAAAGCTAATAGTGGAAGGTGACTCCAACTCGGTAATCAAGATGTTGCAAGATGCATGGAAGCAGAAAGAGACACAGAACAGGATTCTGAATTCCTGGCTCCACAAGCACAACTGCAACATGCAGATTCACTTTGTTCACACATACAGGGAAGGAAATACTATCGCTGACTATCTAGTGAATACTAGTGTAATGGATAACTTTAACCTGTGCATACTGGAAAGTCATCCACAGCAGGTGAGGCACTTACTGTATACGACAATGTGGGCTTTCCTATCCCATGAACTATACGGGAAGAATAATAAAATGAGTATGGGCCATAGGGTAAAGCAACGGGTGGGTTGGGCAGCCCATGCCTCAACTCGTAGCCCCCCGTCTACACTTTCACGGGTACGGGCTAGCCCATACCCATGCCTCAACCCATTTAAAGCATTTCAAAAGGACAGCAAATATACGGGCAGGCTTCTCACGGGTAATGGGTTCCCCGTTTATTTTCTATTTCCATAGATATGCCCATTCAAGAGAGGATGCTAGCAGAAGAAAAATACACATGCATGAGTTCTTCATATTACAAACAACAAAAATTCAAAGATCATAAGCATTACCACAGATACACATACAATTCCTAAAAATCAGCATAAGAATTCTTCATATCACAGACAACAAAAATAATAATATCACAAAAATACCCAATGAGTTCAGAGATCTATCAAAAATGGTGGAAAAAATCGTAGAAATGGTGAAGAAAATTACAGAAAAGCAGAGGCCAAGGGAAGATGATTGATGAAGAGCAGAGTGGAGAAGGTGAAGACAAAGAGCAAACCAACCAACCACGAAGAAGATCCTCAACCCCAAAGCTAGATCGACAGCAAATCGATTGCGGCGAACCAACCCTCTTTTCTCATTATTCATTCGTCTCCAAATCCCACCGAAGTTCTACGAGGAGCACAATCATCACGAGCATCACCGCGAATCAACAACAAGAAGATGATTCTTGGCCCTGAAGCCAGATCGACGCCCTGAAGACAAATTGACGCCCTAAAGCCATATTGACGCCCTGAAGAAAATTTGGGTGACAGTCGATGATGGCGAGTGGAGACGAAGACTCGAAGACTTGATTCACTTGAAGACTCGAAGACTAAAGATCATCAGTAGATGAACGAAGACGAAGATGAAGACGAAAAGGAAGACTCGAAGACAAAGAGCAACGGCAGATGAGCGAGGGTTGTGCTGGGTTGAATATCAGAGACAGAGCTCGGTGGCGTCGAATCTCAATGTAGGGTAAATGAACTTGTGCTGGGTAGTTGGGGCACGGGCAAGCAGATGTGGCAACGCATTAGGCAGCAGTGCAGCACCAAGCATCACTACACTCAGTTTGGGCCCCAAATTTTAGGGCATTTGGATGGGGCTTATGTTTGCTTTTTTTAAAAAATATATATATATATATATATATGGGCGGGTACGGGCAGCCCATTGGCATGCCCGTAGCCCGCATGTGTATTATTGATATGGGAGATTCTTAGCCCGCCCTAACGGGCTACCATTGGGTCCAATCAGGGGAATTTTCCCGGGTTCAAGCGGGCTTCACAGGTTACGGGTTTCGTGCTCTCCCCTAATGGGTCAATTGCCCCGTTTCTTACAAAAAAAAAATCCTCACGGAAACAAATTTATTATGATTCAGATTCAATTTAACCTTTACCAAAAGTACCAACTTTTGCTTACTTGATAGAAATTTATTATGAATACTCATAATCTTATTCCATGTATCTTTCGTTATTAATTATTTGTGAGGCTTAACACAATTTTTTATCCTTCGTATTTACCCAATTTTAATTTTGATCCATCAAGTTTGAAATTAGTAGTTTTGATCCCTCAAATTTCATTTCATTTAAAATATATGTCTCTATAATTTAATAAAAATATGAGTTATTTTATCCCATTAAAGATTTAAACTACATATTTTAAATTTAAAAGATCAAAATTAAAATGATGATAAAATTAAGATTGCAAAGATGATATCAGTTTTAGTGGCAGACTTTTGCTGATTTTGCATCTAAAGCTGATAATGTTATACACACACACTCACCGACAAATTGTTTTGAGTTTCATTTTAACAAACAAAATAATATCATTTATAAAACTGCCCGAAAAGGATTTTTTTCATTAATTCCGAAAAAAAAATCATTGGTAGGGTTAGGCTAGATGTCACATTGGCCTAATACTTTATTCAAAATACTTTCATTAACTTTATATTAAAAAATAAATAAAAAAGCTTCACTAATCACCGACTTATGGTGAGACAGTGCAATGATCAATACCAACAGTACACTTTTTTCAAAGTAAATAAATTCAAAAATTATAAATTATATTTACATACTAAACATATGAGAAATCAATTCATTTAGTTTATCAAGAAAAAAGATAATATAAAAGTACCTAATATTCATTAAATAATTTTTTTTAAAAAAATAATAGCACAAAATAGCAGATCCATTTCCTAGACATTACCTGGGCCTAAAGCTCAATGGAGTACAAGTTTTATTACTTTTGGCCCAACTCTGATTTACCAGGCCCACTAGGCCTACGAGCACCCTTTAAAAAGAACAGAACAAAAGAGAAAGTGACATCTTGTGGTGATTTCTTAAACCCATTTAAATCGATAATAATTAATTTCGGATTGATCAAGAAAACTATGCATAGAATTATATAATTGAACCCATCGTTTGTGGGTTCAGCTGGTGAAGGTGTTGGACACTCTCATCAAAGAGAGAGGGTTTGATACCGGGGATTGTCACTTTGTTGTGGCTCCAGTCGCGGCGCTTGGGGATGCATCCTAGCTCCTGGGTGTCTAGGTAAACGTCTGAGGGTAATTGACGGCTCGTCCTGCCCAATATTGATATGACTTAAAAGGAAGGGAGATTTCATCCTGCCCTTGACTTGTGAGTAAGCCCAACCCATGCCTAAAATTTTTCTATAAAAAAAGGAATTATATAATTGAAAATTAGACGATGAAAACTACGCATAGAATTACATAAAACCATCACAGAATAAGAAAATAAAATCCTAACATTTTAAGCCAAGTGACCGCAAATTGTCTAGTGTGTGTTTGGGAACTCAGTTGGGAGAATGGATTTTACAGATTCCGAAGCATTTTGTGGATTTCGAGATGGTTTTACGGATTTTAAGATGGTTTTTATGGATTTCGAGATGGTTTTTACAGATTTCAAAATGGTTTTATCTCAATTTACGTGCACCGTTTTAACAACGATGTTGCCAAACAAGCACCTAGTCGTATAGGTAAGTCACTTGTACTCCATTATTTTGTACCAAGAAATGAAGGAATGCATTAAATAGATAATTTTTTTAATATTTTTCCTCATCAAAACCTCTCTTTATATTTACAAATTATTCTCACACCTCTCTCATCTCTCGTTTTCCAATATAAATTAAATAGGGGTAAAATTGAAAAAATATCATTAATTACCTGAAAAGTGAATGAAAATCCTTTAGTTTTTTCTAAAATACAATTAACCCAATCAGTGTATTACAAAAGTTACTTAACGACAACATATATGTTAAAATTGAACTGTTTCTTTTTGGTTAAAAAACCTTTATATATATATATATGTTAGCAGTGATTGATTGAATCAAAAGGAAGTAACAAGTCGAAATCATCAAATTCAATCAAAGCTCATAAAAGGCTTTGAATTTTCATATATTTTACAATCCCATATCTTTAATTTTCTTCTGTGATTACATGTCAGAACTTGAATTCCCATAAAATATATTAACATCATTCACACACATTATTATTTATTTTTATAGATTTAAAATAATCGTGTCATAATATGAAGCACACAGTAATGATGTTTATAGAAAATCAACCCACTATATATATAAGGAGTTTATTCACAATATACTCGAAAATTAACAACTAAATTGTTATTTTTTATGGATTTTAGGACACATTACCTTGTCCCATTGTCAAAATCCAATTTTGTCCATTGTCTCTGCGTATTGTGAAATCTAGAATTATAGTCTCAATGTATACACAAATTTATGTTAGGAGGTTCCTCCACCACAGCTGAGTGGTGGCGTAAGTTGAATATGAATATAGTTGAAGTAATGTTTCAGTGAATCGGGTGGGAAGTCAAATTTTTTTTTCCACAAATTGATTTTCATTTTAATTTTGATCCATTAGATTTAAACCAATGACTTTAGCTATTAAAAGGGTAAAATAGTCGAAATTTTTATTAGATTATAAGAATAAATGTTTTAAAATAAAATGAAATTTAAGTGATGAAGATCATTAGTGGAAATTTGAGAAATTAAAACCAAAATCATACGGATCAAATATCATATTGTCCAAAAAATTAATGGAAGGAATTACAATGACAGCATGTTTATTTGTGATTAGCACTAGGATCATCAAGTTATCATGCCTTCACTGCAATTGCAACAACTAGGATCACCTTCAATGCAAGCACTCCACAGGTACATATGGATCACCTTCTGAAGTATGTGATCCAGGTGAAATATAATTCCCTCCATCTTGTATATTCTCTCCATCCTTTGTTAGAACTATCGTGCTGATAGCGTATTACGAAAATGAGAGATTTGAGATCGGAGAATTGAACAAACAAGAGAGAAATTATGAAGAGGAGATGAATAATTCTTATTCATTTTGATCTCTATCATATGTATTACATAGTTTCTATGTATATAGGCCTTCAACTCAATTTAATGTTATATAGAATAAATACAATCATTAATTCTCATTAGTGCACAACATGTAATCATTTTGTTATGGAACAAAATTTTCTAAAAAATATTGATGAGAGAGGTTAGTATAAATGGACATGGAATGACAAGAGTTTATGAGATCACGTTAATAATGTTTATAACAAAAATAAATTCTTAAGCCTCCCGGTTCTGGAGTTCGGACCTAGTCAATTCGAAAAGGCCCCAGGGGGATTCAAGCTTCCAAGTGCGCGAAGACTGATCGAAGACCCAGAAGAGAAAGGGAATTAAAAAGTTCTGGAGTTCGGACCTAGTCAATCCGCCTCTGGATTTCGTGGTTTTTTCATCCAAGTGAGTGTTTCATACGTTCCAATTGTTCCTGGTCCAATTCGCCGCGTAAACCCTTTGAACAAGATAGGCTCGCAATTAGTGCCCATCATCTTACATTCGGGGGAATGGTATAAAAGAATCATGTTCACGAAGATATTCCACGAGATCTCTCTTCTATTTTTCGATCAGTAATTGGGAAAAACCTTCAATTCGTTGATTAGGAGAACTTGCTTTGCAAGAGCATTTTAATATGAGCAGTAATGGCCAATCTTCCGGTAACAGTCATAACATCATAGACTTAATCTGCAACGCCGGTGCTGGTGCTTCAGCTGGTAAGCGTTTCTTTAGCCTGTATTTTCAAATTCGAGTTCAATTTTTTTGGCCTTTTGTTAATTTCTTTAATCTGATTTATAATTATAATTTTTGGTCATTTCTGTTAATTCTCTAGCGTTTGTGTTCTTGGGTAAAGCCTGGTGATTGTGTTTTGGCGGTAGTTTGATTGGTGTTTCTTGTTATGATTATGACTGACTGCTAGAATATCTGGCTGTGTAAGACTTGCTTCTGGATGATTAACATGATTGCATTACAGGGGCAATAGCGGCCACATTTGTGTGCCCATTGGATGTCATCAAGACAAGGCTACAAGTTCATGGTCTTCCTCCTGGGCAGAAGGGTATGCTAGATTTTTCCCCTCTCTAAAAATTAGTTCACTTTGCCAGCAGGACAGGCTTCAGTTTTTCTAGTTAATTACTGGAGTTGAATTTGGAGAAGTGGCATCAGAAATCAGAATTTATAACAAAAATGGTCGGCTTAAGTTGAAACTTTATAATGAAGCACTTCTTCTCTTGAGAAACACAGTTTTATTTTCATCAAGTTTTGGCAGAAGATTGTATATTCGAAATTTGATGCTATGGATAATTTAACTTTATGTCTTGTGTCAGCACTGCAATTTCAATATTAACTCTTTCTGCATTGCATTCTTTCAGTGATTGCTTCCCAAACTAAATTTTCTTACTCTCTTAGGTAGTGTTATCATCACGAGTTTGCAGAATATAGCAAGGACTGAAGGTTTCAGGGGCCTGTACCGTGGACTTTCTCCAACAATACTAGCATTACTTCCAAACTGGGCGGTATGTCTCTCCTCCTGCTGCCTCTGACTAAATCTTTATGGTATGATTAGGAATCATGATGGAAAACGTGCTAGGTTCTATAGGCTGGGTGATTGAGATGTATTCCTTTTCTGTCTTGCTTCAGCATCAGTTTTTTTTCCTATCTTATATTCAAATAAAGTGAAAGAAGCCCAGCCATAATCCCAATTCCTACAATTTTACATGGGAAGAATTGAGAACAAATGATACTCTTCATATCAATTCCCATTTTCCATAGTCCTATCTAAGCCTACATTTCTCACCGACAGATATTGTTCATTATCTCCAGTCACTGCATTCATGGCCCTCCTCTTTTCGCTTTCTACTCTCCATTTGTTAAAATACACGTAGTAATGGAACCTTATAGTAATTTCTGTCGATTCTACTGCTTAACTTTGGAAGGGAATCAAGTTTTTGCTTTTTTTCCTAGTGAAGATTATCAATTAAAAGCAACCCCTTTGACCATATCATGTTTACTTGTTTAGAAACGAGTGTCGACTGTAATTGAAATGATTTCATATTTTTCTCTCTATGGCTACTTTTGTGATTTGCTTTTCACCATGTAAAACCTACTAAGGTTTGAACAAGTGGCATTCAGAGCTACACATGATTTCACATTCTTGTTGGAGGAATGTTGGTTTCCATCCCTTTAACAGTTGGAAAGTAGTTCAGTAAATATTGTTTTACATCAACAAATGAGAAACCATAGAATATGATCTTCTGCTCGGATTTAATTTTTATTGATCCTTTTTGTATCATTGGTTGTGCATGAGGGAACATTTTCTAGTATCAGAAGATGAATAATGTTGCATATTGTTCAGTCATATGTTTGTAACAGTTGCCTATCATACTTCTTTCATTGACAAAATTTTGCCTCGATTGTAGGTTTACTTTACAGTTTATGAGCAACTAAAAGGCCTGCTCCGTTCACATGGTAATATTCTTTTAATGTTATTTACTTAATATTCATATGATTTCTTGATTACTTAAAATCTGGAAGCATCAAATTAGCATGTTTCATTTTTTTTTCCTTGTGGGTTGTGTATCTGTGCCTTGATTGAAATTTCCTTTATTTACTTGATTTTTGATAACAATCTTCATTTGTAAACTTGTAACAGATGGTTTCCACCAACTCACAACTGGTGAAAATATGATAGCTGCTGCTGGTGCTGGAGCAGCCACAGCAATTTCAACAAACCCATTGTGGGTTGTTAAGACCAGACTTCAAGTAAGTTGATTATCAATCTTGCAGGCATGCATTGAATTTTATACAGTTAGGTCGTTTTTGTGTCAGTTTAATCTTTTATTATCTCAGCTATATCTATATCTAGGCATGGAAATTTGCTACCTTTGTGCTTTAATCTGCTCCCCTTGGCCGCCTCTACTTGTTTTGAACACTGAAATATTTAGAGATTGTTGGTCCTTTAGTTTATTAATTGTTTGATAAATGCTCTTGTTGTCAAGTCTCAGAAGCAACCCAATTTTCGACTTGAACACATTTAAGTCTAGTAGTGAACCCCTATTTATAAATATTCGTATTGCACTTTTGCTGGGTCCTCTGCTACGAACATGAACTCTTGAAATGCTCATTTTACTTCACTATTTTTTTGTTTGGTAAACTGAAATCTCAAGTTACTTCTGGTGAAAAGTTGCAAAACTTTCCTTCTCATTCAGCTAATATTATCCACTTATCCTGAATGTTCCTTAAATTACATGGCATAGATGGTTCGCTCTTTTCTTCTTTGTTATCTCGGACAATGATTGATGTCTTTTTCTATAACTGATAGACACAAGGAATGAGGCCAGATGTCATTCCTTACAAAAGTGTTCTTTCTGCGCTGACAAGGATTACCCATGAAGAAGGCTTGCGAGGACTGTACAGGTTAGTTTCTACTAACAGTTACCTTAATATGAAATCAAAGTGGTAAAAGTTATCTATTTATCATTCTTTCAAACTTTTGCGCTTCATGGTTTGTATTTGCATTGCTTATGTGCCAATGAACAATTGATGACTATCATCCTTATGATGGGTGATGAATAAAGTAAATGAAAAATAATATTGAGGAACTGAATTTTTCTTTTTTGTTTTAAATGGTAGATTAAATGTAATGACTAATTTTGTCTCTCTCATAATATTTTTTTATGTATTATATTATGGATGAATTAAATGAAACTTTCTTGAACCTTGAAATATGTGCAAATAATCTATTGACTTTTAAAAGTTAATGAGGAAACCCCTTAAATTTTCAGGTTTGTGCATATAACCATTTCCCGGTAGTTGTTATTTCACTGATGGAGCATAATATGTTATTGATCAAATGCCCCCTATAACTATATGTTTTAGTGCAGATAAGCTCTTCAAACTTTGATTCGTATGTAGATAAACCTTGAGTCATATTATATTTATTTAAGTGAAATAACAAACAAATTAATGGCATGGGAGTTATTTACATAAATGTGAAAGTTTAAGCATGTGAAGTTTTATAGATCAAATAGGGCTCATAACTGAAGGCTCTCAAGGGAGTGGTATGTATAACTTGGCCATACATTATAATGATCTTAAACTATCTCACTTCTAGTTTGCGACACCTTCAAATGTTCTAGGGTTGTGATATGAGGTCCATTAACATGTATACTTTTTTTTCTCTAAAAAGAGGAAAATAATTTAAAAAGTCTACTTTAATCAAGCATAGCCTTAGCCAAGATCTGATAGATCATTTAACTAAACAAGTGTATGTGGTGAGATTATAAAGTCCATAATACGAACTGATTTCTGTTTTTAGCTAAAAATATGAACTGAATGTCAATCAGTAAGTTAGGCAAATATTAAAAAACTGTGGCCATGTTGCATTTACTATAGGTATCCCATAATAATTCTAGTTTCAATGTGTCTGCCACTCTGCTTATGAGCTCAGTGATTCAATCATAGAATAAGAAATATATAATTGGAGCTTAATTGGCCTGATCCATGAGTTTATTTTGTTTTTGGGTATTAATGTTATGAGTCTAGTATCTTCCCTTGTAATTTAAAGAGGAGTGTCCCCCCTCCCCAACCTGACCTGACGCATTTAGGATACTTTTAGATGGATCAAACTTGGGTTGTAAGAAGATATATTTTTTGCCATTTATCAACTGAACTAATCCTTTTGGTCTTGGACACTCATGAGTCGTGATGATTTTTTGTTTTTTTTTATGCAGTGGCATCTTGCCCTCATTGGCTGGCATAAGTCATGTTGCAATACAATTCCCATCGTATGAAAAGATTAAGTCATATATGGCAAAAAAGGGTAAATATGATACCTGCAAATTATTCTATTCCCTGGCATGAATGGATGCTTTCCTGTTTCCACTTGTTTACTTGCTTATCTAATCTAAATCTCAAATATTTCAGAAAACACCACAGTTGACAAGCTAAGTCCGGGAAATGTTGCCATTGCATCTTCAATCTCCAAAGTAATTGCCTCTGTAATGACTTATCCTCATGAGGTATCGTATCTATCCTTCTGTAGCTAAATTACTATGGAAAGAAAATTCAGGATGTTTATCAACATTGCAGGTCTTTGTTTAACCCTTAGAATTGTGTTACCAGGTGGTACGGTCCAGGCTACAGGAGCAAGGACAGGCCAAAAATATCAAGGTCCGGTATTCAGGGGTTGTTGATTGTACTAAGAAGGTTTTCCAGAAGGATGGCTTTCCAGGCTTTTATCGTGGTTGTGCTACAAATCTATTAAGAACAACTCCATCAGCTGTCATCACATTCACCAGTTATGAGATGATATACAGGTTCTTCCATCGTTTTGTGTCTCGGGACAATTTATATCCACAGGGCTATCCTAAATCTAATGATCTTAACCAGCCCAAGCCAGAAGACAGTGATGACATTAAGTTTGAAAAAGGCCCTATGGTATGATTCTAGTTGCCAAGCATGGA
>JANTPZ010130381.1:0-12842 GCA_025593235.1 Vachellia pachyceras
CAGACAGATGGACAAGTTTATCCATTATGTAAATCTGGTAATATATCTTTACTGCTATTGCAGAAAACGATTCTCTGAAGGACCTTTCCCCCCATCTCTGGTGGTACTCATAGGTCCATCTTCTTCTTTTGACTTAATGTTATTGTACTTCTTCGGGACATACCTTCAGGATGGGCGTGTCAATGCATTATACTCAACGCCATCTATCTATACTGATGCAAAATATGCAGCAAATGAGGAATGGCCACTTAAATTTGATGATTTCTTCCCGTGAGTTTCTCTTGGGTATTTCATTGCTGGAAATAGACTTCACAGAATCTCAGAGCTCACTTTTGAATATGACACAAAATTTCAGGTATGCTGATCATCCAAATGCATATTGGACTGGCTACTTTACAAGTAGGCGAGCTTTAAAGGGTTATGTCAGATTGATGAGTGGTTACTATCAGGTAAAGTCTCAGGCTTCTCATACTTTATAGGGTGATTTGTTATACCCTTATGAGCTCTCATTAACCATAATCAATTTTTGTCCTTTGGTTAACATTTATAACTTTATATACTGGCTTCTAGGCAGCAAGACAACTTGAATTCTTTAAAGGCAGGAGCGAATCAGGGCCAAATACTGATGCCTTAGCAGATGCTTTGGCAATTGCTCAGCATCATGATGCAGTTAGTGGTACAGAAAGACAGCATGTTGCTGCTGATTATGCAAAGCGCATTTCAATGGGCTATACGGAGGTGCATTGTTAATTATTTTTTTGGGTAAAATTTGACATTATAAACTTAAACTATTTAAATTTTGAATTTTTCAGGCGGAGAAGTTGGTCTCATTCGCTCTTAGTTTTTTGGTGAACCAAGGATTAAGTTTGCATGGAAGGAATCAAGTGACTGACTTCCAGCAGGCAATACAATATACTAGCAGCACAATTTCTCTTCCGTTTAAATATGATATTTGTTATTGCACCTTTTGTGATTATCTACCAAGTAACTTATGATGGATCTGTTGTCAGTGTCCTCTTCTTAATATAAGTTACTGTCCTCCCTCAGAAGTTAACCTACCTGACAATAAATACTTGGTAAGTCTGTGATTGTATCATATTTCAGTAATAGTCGACGATTAAAAAAAATCTCTCTAAGCTTGATGGCATATGACTCTTTCTTTTGAGAATGTTTCTCTCATTATCTGGGTTTTCCTGTAGGTGGTTGTTGTATATAATCCCCTTGCATGGAAGAGAGAGGAAGTAATTCGAATTCCTGTATGTTCTCTTAATGACTTTTCCTTTTTTTTAAAAAAAATTTCCTGAGATTGTATGTGACTTGTTATGATAGTTATTTCTAGTTTGAGTTAAATGAACCCATAAAAGGATCTTTATTTGTGCATGTGCTTTTGTTCCACTGTTGTATGTATAATTGCACTATGCACACATCCAATAACTGTGCAATGATACAAATCAAAGGTGTGATTTGTTTAGGTACCTAATTATGTCTATTGAAAATTTGTCCAAAAAAATATCTATTAAAAAACTTTAAATCTTGATTTATGGGACTGACTCCAAAACAAATAATGCCACAAGTTTCCATAGAAAAAGTTTTTGTCCAGGACTCTGCTGGGAAAGAAGTTGAGTCTCAGCTTCTGCCTTTATCAGATGCTACTATAAGGATAAGAAAGCATTATGTCAAAGCACACATAGGAAAAGCTCCTTCTTCAGAGTCCAAGTGTTTGCTCGCATTTTCAGTGTCTGTGCCTCCCCTTGGTTTCAGCATCTACAAAGTCTCGAGGCCTAAACAGACAAGTTATGGATATTGCTTCCAACTCTAACCCCCCCTTCCACTGGAAAGTTGGACTGGAGAACAATGGTGCATTTGCGTTATTGACAAAATTTCTTTGGCTCATTAATGCAGGACAAAGTTTAACAATCTCAAAGGCATTTGGGTTAACAAATAATAGCATAGAAGTTGGGCAGGGGAATCTGAAGCTACTTTATTCTGCAGATGAAGGGAGACTTACTCATTACACGAACAGCAGAAATATGGCAAATCTCAAGGGGCATTTGGTATATTTTTGCCTACTTTTAATACTGCATGCTTCTACTTCGATGTTCAAGACTTAAGATTTCAGACCAAATCAGTACAACCAACACTCTTCGAGTTTTGCTTGAACAAATCAGTGATGACGAGTTTTTTCCCTTCTTATCTTGTTTGCGGCTAAAGGTTACAGCATCAGTTGAACAATCATACAGTTATTATTCTGGAAATGATGGGACAGATAAAGATCCTCAGGTACTAATTTCTATATCTTTTAAGTATCACTTGCAATAATCCCCAGATATTCCTTTGTGCATTGTACAATATCTTTGGCAATACATTATTTAGTTTGTCCACACAGGTTTATATTTTATTAAGAAATAAAAACCTTTCCCTTATCTTGATTCAGGATATACATTATTTATTATGTTTTTATTCTGTTTAATTTTGTTGTGTACAACATATACAACATACTTTTAAGAACCTGTCTTCTTACTTATTTTAATCTACAACTTCTTTCAGTAATACTTGTGATCCACAAATATTTGCTAAAATTACCATTTGATATTTTGTTGAAGGCTTCTGGGGCATATGTCTTCCGTCCAAATGGTTCAGTGCCCATAAAACCTGATCTCCAGGTTATGAACTCTTCTAAAATTTCACCTTCGGTGCTAATTTTTTTTTTTTTTTGTTTACAATAGATCCAGAAAACAATTAAACATGCTTATTTTTCTTGTTTGTGTGTGCTCAGATTCCTTTAACTGTCCTACGTGGTCCTGTATTGGATGAAATACGTCAACAGCTCAACCCATGGATATCCCAAGTATTTTAGTTCTTTCTCATATATTCAACTTTCCATTTCAAATCCAACCCCCACCCGAAGGAAAAAAGTGAAAAATGGAAAGAAAGAAAGAAATAGGAATAACAAAAACAAAAAGCAACACCAACCCCCACCAAAGGGGGAAAAACAATTATCAAAACTCTTTCTTTGGCCTTGATCTTTTGTCTTCTCCTGCAGACTACAAGAATATTCAAGGAAAATGAGCATGCTGAAGTTGAGTTCACAGTAGGTTACCTTATCTTGCTATTGATGTAGCCAATTTTTTTATTGGCTGTATAACAGTTCATGGTATGCATCATATACCTATTCATATATGCCTAGGTTTGGCCTATACCTGTGGATGATGGCATTGGGAAAGAAATCATTACTCAAATTACAACTAAAATGGAGACCAACAAGACATTCTATACAGATTCCAATGGACGTGATTTCATTAAAAGGACTCTGCTGGGAAAGAAGTAGAAGCCACTCGCCACCTCCTGTATGGAGCTTGGAATGTGGAGCTATATCACGTAAGTAGGGAAAGTCTGATGTGTGCCGATATCCTATCAAAGGAAGATTGCCTAGGAAGCTCCAGGATACGCCTTCTACTGCAGCCTTATCAAGTTGCAGGGAACATCTCCTGATTGATCAATCTTTTGTGAGGGGCATAACTCCTCATTTGAACTAGTAAACTTTCTTTCCTTTCAAATCTAGCTTGCCTTTGTAACTCAAAAAGAGAGAGAGAAGATTTCATTCAAAATGAAGACACACTACTGTTTTTCACTATTCTAATTGTTGTGTTTATATTATGTGTCATATTTGTATCTTGTAAGTTATTGCCATTGGTGTTTGACTCTCAGCTTTCCATTTTCTTATATTTTTTGCTCATTCTTGCTCAGCTTTGATATAACGGTAGGAAAAAACAGGTTGCCCCATTAACCCAATCAAATTGTTAGGTTTTTGGACAACCTGTTTATGATGAGCCCACATGGGCTATCACCGGATTCAAACCATTCTAAATTCATTTAAAATTAAATAGATGGATTACGGGTTGGTCAAGACAGCCGATCTGACCGGTTGCTCTTGCGGGGTAATAAAGAAAATGGAGGGTGTGGGTACGCGGGGTGAGAATCCAATGGCCGGGCTTAGGCAGCCTGTAACGGCGTAAATCGTCGCGCTTGGATCAACATAACCCAAAGTCGGTGTTAAAGTAAGCTAGTGTACAGACGGTGTCGTTTTGGAGATTGTCGTGTGAGTTTTTTTAATGAAAATTATGGCATTAATCAGAAACAAGATCTTCATGGCCTGCTGGTTCTCAGTTATTCCTTGTTGGGCACGATCATTCTTGTCTGCTTCATTCTTACTTACCCAATGAGACAGCACAAATTACCGCCTTTCAGCCATAACAGGCGACCCTCGATTCTGTATCTGGTGGGTGCTGTTGCATTCTTCTCGCTTCTAGTTTTCGCTATCCAATCCTCTTTCTTCGCAGGTAAATTATAAATAAGTGGTGATTCGAACTCTAAGCTGGCTGGTTACTAGTGCGTCCCCTTAATTATGTTTTCTTGTCTATCAATTTCCAATATGCATCTTCAGGATCTCTGAGCACAGATCGAAACTCAGCAGCAATTCGCATTTTATCTGATTTTCAGTCCAGTGTTCAGCAATGTGTTGTAAGCACGGATTTATGTTCGCAGTTCTCTCGAAAATTTGCATTTTTTCCCTCCCTGAAATTTGCAGATTTTAACTACTTTCGCTTTATTTGAGTAAATGCTTATCAATTCTCTAATCTGCATCCCCTGTCGAATGGTTTTATGTTGGATCTGAATTTTACTAGTGTTACATTTTCCACTTCTCTCAAATGCATCTGTTTCAGCTGAGAATAAAGTCGATAAATTACTTCATGCTGATTATTTAAAACTTGGTATTGAAATAAGGCAAACAGGGGGCTCGGGCTCACTGCACATATTATCGACCACTGCAAGTTGACCCTTAAGTTTCCTGAAGGCACCAACAGTACCTGGGTTTGTCTTTGTCTTTCTTGACTCTCTTTTGATTCATTTTTTCAATAATAGTCAGGTGCTTATTACTTATATTGCATTAATTTCAGTACAATGAGCAGTTTAAAATCTTTGAGCCTTTGGAGTACAAGTATGATGTGTGTGATGCGATTTTATTGTGGGAACAAGTGAGTTGTCATACCCCCCCCCTTCCGGTTTAAATTGCATTTTCAGGATTCTTGCTACTGTACTAATACCTCAAGATATTGCAGTACCGTAACATGACTACAGTTTTGACCCGAGAATATCTGGATGCTCGCCCTGATGGATGGTTTGACTATGCAGCAAAAAGGATTGCACAGTTGTAAGGCTATCTAGACATTTTTCCTTCTGTAAATTCATGTCATTTCTTATATAGTTGTATTTTAAGTTGGCTGGTTTGAATTTGATCATCTCATTAGGAAGCACTTGTGACCATATTTTTTTTTTCTTTCTGTTTTTTAAGGGGGACAGATAAGTGTTATAATAAGAGTCTCTGTGAAGAACACCTCAATGTATTATTACCAGCAAAACCCCCCTTCCATCCACGGCAGTTCCGCACTTGTGCTGTAGTTGGAAATTCTGGAGATCTTCTAAAGACAGAATTTGGAAAAGAAATTGATAGTCACGATGCAGTTTTTCGAGACAATGAGGCTCCAGTTAATGAGGTAAACCTTTCCATTTTCCAACAGGGATTTCCATATAATACATGCTTTTCTTAAATAACATGCATTTAAGAAGTGATATTCTTCGACAAAGCAAAGATCCCCTTGGTAATAATTTTTGTACGCTATTTGAAGTTGAGCTTTTGATTGTCTTGATATAGATGAAACTGAGCACCTTAGTTCTAGGCTTTGTTTTCTCCCCAACTCTTTAAGATACCGTTGTTTTTCTAGGATTAAGTGGAATTTATTCCACTTTCCATTTTTCAGGAATTACTTATTCAAAACATATTTGTCAAGTACTTATTACTCTTTATGGAATGTGTAGAAATATGCCAAGCATGTTGGTCTCAAGAGGGATTTTCGTCTGGTTGTAAGGGGTGCTGCTCGTAATATGGTCCCTATTCTAAATGGATCTGGTAAGTTACTATTCATTATTTGTTTTGAAAAAATCTTAAATGCTGATCGAAGACCAGAATTGAAAATTTTGGCCTCATTAGCTCATAGGATGCGAGTGCAATGCACCTTGGTAATATACATATGGACATAGGGATGGACTCCAGGAAGAAAAGAATTTTCAACACCCATGCAGTTTGTCTATCTATCTTGTATTTAACGGCATTAACTGCTCAAAACCTATAAAATTCTGAGGGGCTAGGGAACTAGGATACTTTTGCTCTGATACACTTTATCAGATGTTAGTTCTGCTTTGTATTATATTTTTTTAATGGCATATATCAATTTGATTTTCTCCCAGATGATGAGGTACTCATAATCAAAAGTGTAACACACAGAGAAATCAATGCAATAATAAAGGTGACAATATGTTCTTAAAAAGCTATTTGTCTTGTTATTTTTGCATGTAAGTTTTCATTACAGCCAAGATTATGTTTGCCAAATTAACTTATTTGAGCTGCTTTTCATGACAGACTGTTCCAAATCCAGTCTATCTCTTCCAAGGTATAGTTCTACGTCGAGGTGCCAAAGGAACTGGGATGAAATCTGTGGAGTTAGCACTCTCCATGTGTGATATTGTAGACATATATGGTTTCACTGTTGATCCAGGATACACTGAATGGTTGGTTTCGCTCTAGAATTCTGGATTTTAGTTTGAGTCAAGTTATAGCTAACTTACCATTATTGGCTAATGCATCCCATTACTTTCTTTTGAATAAAACCATTTTATCAAAAAGAATGGAGTGAAACAATGGAGGATAAGATATCTGAAACTTCGTCATTGACTTCCCCTCTGATTGTATAGATTCGTCCTCTGATTCACCCATCTTTTGAAGCTTCTTTTTTTGTTGAATATCTTGTTCAGCTTCTTATTTGCATGTGACAATGTTGTACTAAATATACTTTGTCTTATCTTTTGCCTCCACTATTTTTGTTTCAGGACAAGATACTTCTCTACTCCTAGGAAAGGACACAATCCACTTCAAGGAAGGGCTTACTACCAGCTTCTGGAATGCCTTGGAGTATTTAAATTAATCACGAATATGCTCAAATAAATAGTTTATATGTTTTTGTTAATCTCTTTTTTGACATTGGGTTTTGTTGTCAGGTAATCAGGATTCATTCCCCCATGAGATCTGAGAGGGTGCAAGACTGGTCTGATGTGCCAAGTCGAGAAATGATAAGCCAGGCTCATGCAGCAGCTTTGCGCATGAAGAGGAGCCAAACCGGTCAGGCTGATGATTTGGGGCAGTTTGGCAGTTGTAAGGTATGGGGTAATGTGGACCCAGAAAAAGTCGGGCCTATATCAGGAACTCCAGACATGAGTGATACAAGAAAACATTCAAATTATAGTAAATGGGAAGTCATGCCTTTTGAGAATCTCAGAAAAGAAGCTCAGGTTCACTATCACCATATGCAAGGGGTCTCTCTATATAAAATGGATGGCAACAAGTTGGAAGATCTGGTGTGTGTTAGACATTTCTTGAAATCTGAGGCGTAAAGGGTTGTGTTAATGTTCTCCATTCTATCTACTCCTGTCCTGAGATCATGCCCAACTATCTCTCAAATGAAATGGGCTTTTCAGGGTTGACTTGTAATATGTGCTATATAGGTGGTTTCTTGAACAAATGGTGCAGTAACTACAGCATGTCAAGAATCTCTACCCTGCCAAGGGCTAGTCACTATTGATCTGGATGATTTATTCTTTGGTTATTCCACGATAGTGATGTAGAAATCACAATATAGAAATTCTGATTCTAGAGTTTTCGTTGAGCCTCCCTTTTCAGGTTTCAACTCTGAAACAGGCGTTGCTTAGTTGATTTTTGATAATGAGCTTTTATATTTAGGATAGGAACGAATAATAGATTGCCCTTCACCGTTATGTTGGACGTACTGATAAGTTTGTTGCAGTGTCCGGCATTCGTACTTTTCTTCTAACATGCATTAGTACACTACATAATTCAAGCGCAGAAAAAAGGGCTGCAGTCTCCCACATGATTTGCTACTTACCGTCTCTTCTAGCTTTTGCTGCTGTCCCCCCCCCCCTCCAAAAAAATGCCTGAATCAAACTATGGGAGGAGATTGTTGAGGATAAAACTTCCGGTGTTTGTTGAAAATAAGGATCGTTTGACTCTATTGCTTACAGTTGGCTGAACAAAATGTTAGCCCATGGGCCATGAATGACAGATGAATCAATTTGGATATTTTACGGTAATTGATATTCATAATTCTTGTTTTTTCCCTATCACGATATCAAATCCGGGTTTATTTTTATTGCATTCGTTAAAATCAAATATTATCAGATAATGCTCCACTTGGGTGACCAATCGAACAGGAAAAGGATGAGTGTCATAAATATCTCGTATGATTGAGGGAACCCGTGGAACCATGACGATCACTAGGAGATCAAGTAACCTTATCCGGAGCCACAAATATCTCCATTGGAAAATAGCCTGACTATAAATTGGAAGCTTCATTTCTCCGATGATATATCGTATAACAATCCCCAAAAGATCAGTAAAACCCAAACGAAATAAACCAATGCAGGCAGCTCTAACCTTTGCCCCAAACCTGGTTCCTCCGACACCTTCAAGGAACATGTAGCAGGTAGCCAGCTTTCCTCCCAAAGTAACTGGTCTTACTTCCAAATGTGGCTCTCCGATCAAAGCTTCGACCGTTTCATATGACACTTCCACTGTTGATTACAGCTCTCAGACATCGTAAGCCTTCTCTTTATCTTCATTCTACTCAAGGATATCTTTTTCTCACTTAGAATTGTTTTAACATGAATTTTTTTTGGGTTCTTCAGAGTGTTTCCTGCGGAAGCATGTGAAACCATTGGAGGGGAAGCATGTTTGGCAGACATATACCCTGAAGTGAAGCTGGAGACACAATTCAGAGATGAAACTCCACGAACAGAGAACGTTGAAAGGGAGTATGTTGAGTATAATGATGCGAAGACGTAAGATTCCACATGATTAGATTATATAATTAGTACTTGGCTACTGGATATGAATACAGTGTAAGCATTATAATCTATAATTAATATTGATATGTTTTGCAGGGTTTTCCGAGGAGAGGCTTGTGATGATCTTGGAGGAATTTTCTGCGAGCGTGAGTATCAGAAGGGTGTCTACTAGAGAATAAAAACGCTTCCTCTAACCCCAAATCCAGTTTGATTTCGACCGCTTGTAGTAATTATGTTTGTATATAGTATAGAAGTCTGCTTAAACTATGTTTAATTTTCTTTATAATGAAATGCTACATTTAAAATTTATAAGCCCCCTTTTCTACTTCTCGCTATGATGGTCTAGTTCACTTTCAATCGGTCAAGAACTGCAGAAGATGATGTACAGAGGAAACAGAAAATGATAAGAGTGAGCGAGCACCTGAGCGCTGTAACTGCTTGGAATGAGATAATCCCAATTATCGGTTTAATTTTGATTAACTTTGAAGGACCAGCCATAAAGGATGGTCAAGTATGATTATTGAACCCTTGAACATTCACAAAAGTAAGTCCCCTGACTTCCAGATTTCTTGCTCTACTAAGATATGGAACTCTGGAACAACTACTGTAGAGTTCATGCTGAAACCGTAAGGGTGCTTCTGTTCTTTTGTCGATATAAGTTGATCGGAACAAGGTGCCTTCCTTTCTTCACCCAACAGTTGGAACATAAGGGAACAAATTAACATGATCCTTTTTCAGTACCAGAAGAATGCTAGAATAACATATTTTGAGTAATTGCTCTGACTGTATAACATTATTAGTATCGGAGAATCGCCAGTGCCTTCCACTTATGGAGCACACCATTCACGTTCAAGTGAATTCAAACATTTGCAAAACGGAAATGCACGCGTCGGAACTTTCTGGTCGGTTTTTTTTCTGAAGATATAGTCTCTGGTTCCACAAGAAAGAGCAGAAAAACCTTTAAACCGCGATTTTGTTTGCAGAGTCGGGGACTTTTTTCTCTTACTCACACCAACTGACCCTAAGCAAAATAAACGGCCAAAAAGATCAGATTATGTTGGTGTGATGTTACGTTGAAATAATACCATATTGTATTCATTGAACTTCAATTGATTACAAGAGTTCTGACAGGATGCAATAAATAATTATCAGAATTAACAAGTCCAGTAACTCGCCATGGAACTGTCAAACAATTATGAATTATCAGAATTGCAATGGCCTGAAACTTGATGCTAAATTTCCTTCAGATAATACACCATTTTAATCGCTGCTCAGCAATTACAGGATCCAAATCAATATCCCGAGCAAAATTTCATTTATAAAAAAAGAAAAGATTAGACGTTGGGTTATGAGCTTTATCCCCGTGACAACAAAAGAAAAACAGGCTTATTCTTGAGCATGTCATCAGGAACGCTTTGAGTTGCTTCCTCGCCTTGGACTCGGCAATCTACTTCAACGCCTTGGGATAGGAAAGCAGGCTACTTCTTGAGCATATCATCAGGAACAACTTTGAGCTGCTTCCTCTGCTTGGACTTGGCAATCTTCTTCAGCGTCTTGGGATTGGAAATCACCTGAAGTTTAGTACCAGATTTCAGAATATTCTCTTGCTTCTTCTTCTCCCTCTCTTCTCTCTTCTTTCTCTTCTCAATCTTGTTCAACCTAATCTCTTCCTTCAACTCCGTCATCCTCTCCTTATAGGCTCTCTTCAACTGCTTCTCTCTTTCCCTCTGCTCAAATGTCGTGCCCTTCCGAGTCACATGAACCGCCGACGCCCTATGCTTCCTCGGCTGCTTCCACTTACGACCTGAAACCTTCCCTGATATCACGCCGTCATAACTGGGATTGCCGAACACGGGCCTGTTAGGGTCATCGGCGGACGGCAAAGCTGGTCTCTTTGCAAGCGGAGGACAAGTGCCGTCAATGTCCATGGAAGCACCGGCGCCATCTACGTTGTCAGATTCGGCGGCGTCGTTTGCCTTGGCCTCTCTTTTGCGTTTGTAGGTTTTGCCGCCAAACCCCTCGTCGAGGCAACGAAAATCTATTGTGCAGGCCATGGTCAGTGCAGCGATGCCGCCAAACCCTAGGGCATTCGGATTTATAAAGCTAGAGAAAATCGAAAAGCAATATCCCAATAATTCCATAATTTCAGATTAATCATGGAAATATAAAAATGGACAAAAAAGTATGAGTGGGCATCAATTAAGATTTCAAAAAGTTGGTGTTATTATAAAAGGACCCCATTTAAAAAAGAAACAGCAGATAAAAGCCACCCTCACCTGCTAGCCATCAAGTATCTTTATTAATATAATACAGATAAATATATAACATATTTAATGATGTAACATTCTACTCATTAACCACACTTATCATGAGACTGGTAATATTTATAAAGGTATTTACAATTCGTTTGGATCAAAGAATTGATAGGAATGTAAAGAAATGAAAAAGAGAGGAAACGAAGAGAAAGAAGAAAAATTTGGCATGAGATGTTTGATATGTACTAAAATGGAAAATGATTTTATAGGAAAATTTATGTTTGGTTGGGTTAAAATAATAGTAAAATAAGTAGAAAAATATTTAAAATGACCATGTTACCCCTTTTCACAAAATATGGAAAATGATATTTGAAAATATATATTTGAAGAAGAAAATTATGTGTTAACTGATATCCATATATATATATATTAATGAAATTTAAATGACTTCACACATAACCATGAGTTAACCATAAAATACATATAATCAAAGTTACAGGAAGATGTAAAAACTTCGTTACATCACATTTATAACTAATTGTAAATGCCTTTATAAATAGCTGGAACACTTATAACACTTATTACATGGTTAATAACATTCGTAAAAGTATTCACCCTAATAAAATCATTTACTACTATTTTTAACAAATTGCATACAAGAAAAATTTAATTAATTTGGTGATGGTTTTACAATTGATTTAGTTTAATAGCTTGTAATTATATGTGTTTTCTATTTCAAAAGTTATTCATTTTTATCAACTTAATTATTACATAGTATATATTTTCCCAAAAATAGAATTGATTATTAAAAGTGGTACTAAATGACATTATTCAAAAAGTAAATCAATTTACAAATGTTGTCAATCACATTATAAATATAGTAAAATTGTCACATACTCATCCAAATAGTCGATTTTCTCAGGCGTAAAACTTGTTACCAGGAGTAGTAAATATCAGTATTCAAACAATAAATATTTTTACAAAAGTTGACACCCACACTAAAAATGTTTAAACAATCTGTAAAAGCATTTATCATTTGCAAATGCATTTACTATTGGTTACAAGTGTAATAAAGTTTTTACGTCCTCACCCAATTATAGGTAAATTTTTCCCATGTGCAACTTGTTAAAAATAGTAGTAAATGACTATACTAAAATGATAAATACTTCCATAAATGTTGTCAACTACCTTACAAATGAATGTAAAGATATTTACAACTCTAGTCATAAGTGTAATAAATTTCTCACAACTTCACCCAACTAATTCATTTCCCTTGCATGAAACTTCTTAAAAGTAGTAATACAAATGTTGTCATTTCTTTTACAAGTGTAGTAAATGATTTTTAAAAAATTACTCCCTTTCATATATTATATATTATTTTGCACTATATATGCAAAGAAGTTAGGTGGCAATGGTCACTAAACATTTTGGGATCCAAGGTGGGGTAAAATTAAATCTCACCTCCTTCACTTTGACCCCATGTTTCAGAAAAGGTTCCCAAAGAATAGCAACCACCGTCGAAGCTCCGACAGCCAAGACTGGACCTTTGGTAACCTGTTGGTGGTGGGCTGCCGGAGGCCAGTGATAGTGCTTGGCCTATTTTTTTTTTTTTTT
>JANTPZ010130418.1:0-17944 GCA_025593235.1 Vachellia pachyceras
ACAATTTCATAAAATGCATGACATGTTCATAATGAGTGTGAATGCATAACAAATGAATGTGCACATGAGACATGAATATGCATATGGCCATAGCATATCAAGCACATATTCACACTTTCATTTTCATACAATAAGTCATGCAAAGTTTCATTACAAGTTCATAACATAAGTTAAGTTAGAAGGCCTTGCTACATTTACTTTTAAGCTTTTCCATTCAACTTGTAAGCTCTCTTGATCACCTTAAAGTTTGTCCTCTTTGACCAAACACTTGCCTACATGATCAACAACATCATGGCCATTAATTTCAAGCCATTTCCAAAGCACAAACCAAAGCAAAAATCCCTGGAACTAATTCTTGAACCCTAAGAACACTAAGAACCCAAACTTTTCTTTAATGTCTTCCAATGCTTCCATAAACTTGTGACCACTTTTACCCTACACAAAAACTCATTTTGGACTCATTGGAAGCATTAAAATCATCAAAACAAACTTCCTTCCTCAAATTCCAGCAAGGGCTGAGAGGTGTTCATAGGTTCCATAAATGGGATTTTTTCAACTTTCATCACTCATAACACTTGATTCTTGTTTCCATAATCATATTCAAGCATAATACAACTTGATTAGAGCCCTTCTAGTTCAAATAGAAATTTGGGCAGCATCTCCCCTATAACTTGGAGATTTCCCAAATTTACAAAATCCACAAAACAACTCAAACAACCACAATATATACATCAAAACACTCCTTACAACTCAAGGAGGCTTTTACCATCAACAAATGGCTCTAAATCTCTCTCTTTCTCACTTTGCTCTCAAGAACCCAAAGCATTCAAACTTGAAAAAGAGAGCTCAAATCAAGATTCCAATCCATGGAAGTTGTAGAAGAAGTTGAGAGGAGGATTTTGATATATAGTATGAGTGGTAACTCTCTTACCTTGTGATTTTCCCAAGCTCTTCTCCTTCCTCAAGCTCTCAAAAATGTCATCCTCTTGCTCTCAATTTTCTGCCCCAAAATGTCGGTTGGAAGGATGGAGAATGAAGGGAGGAATTGATTTATAAAACATATTAATTTGAATTGGAAGGATGAGATTTGATCTTGGGAATCAAGGGCTAATATTAATCCCACATGTGTAACAATTGCTTGGCCCTCATTGGTCACTTAAAATGTCATCATTAGGGCTGTAACTAGGGGTGGTTGGAGTAACCAAACTGGATCCCCTTCAGTTACTTCTACCGATTGCACTTTTTACCGGTAAACATAACTCTATTCTTGTAAATCTTTTTCCATTTTTCTGAAAATATTTTCATCCTTATTTAATCTCCATAATTCTCTCTTAAATATATTCAAATCATCATCCTCAATTTGCCCCTTGATCCATCCAAAATTTACAGGATTATTTTATTCTGCCGAAAACTCCTAAAAATGAGCAGTTTTAGAATAAAGCACTTTTAGGGCTTTATAATTTCCTATATTTTTCATTAATATTCTAGCCCTTCATATTTCCCCAAAATACCTTCCAAATTGTCCCAAATTAATTTTTGTAATAATTTGTATTTTTGGGGATTTTCGGGCATTTTTCCCCATTTTCGGGAAAATCGCCTTAATCATACTTTGGGCAGTAATTTTGTAAAATACTATAAATTCCACTGAATTTTCATAGACTCTGGTTTTTGGTCTTAGGGAACTCCTAATACCTTAAATAAATATTTTCAACCTTAAATCTTTAAAATTCATAATTCCTTATCCTGAGCAAATTTCAACAATCGGTTGAATTTCTGGTAATCAGGGGTTCTGCTCTATCTCTTGGGCATCTGTGACTTTTTCTGATTTTAGTCAACTGTTTGAATTTTTGACTTTGACTTTGACTTTGACTCTGTCAAATGACCAAAATGCCCTTATACTTTCTCTTAATGACCAAAATGCCCTTTTTCAGTCTAACTTTTACTTATTTCCCATTTTTGCCCTTAACCTTTTGGCCCTTGATCTTTTGGTTTCTGATTCTTGAAACAACTTCCCAGGGGGTCACCCATCCTTGGATTTTCCTAGGGTGAGCACACTTAACTTTGCTAATCCTACCGATTTTCATCCATTCGCCCAACTCTAATTCTGCGACTTTTGGCCTATAACTTTATTCCATTTACGAACTATCTGTTGGTGAATTCTAATTCATTTTAGAATTAATAGATTATCTTTCATATCAGTTAGCAAGAAAAATCATGGATATTACACATTCTTTCCTCTTCACCATTTCTTCTATTACCATGCCCTTGTTAATTTTCATTTACATTCCTATTTTGAGGGTTTGGTACATTTTTAGGCATGATTTCTCCTGAAGTTTCTCCTAATTTGTCTAATTGCTTTAAACTAGACTCTCCTACTTCTAAACCTAAGTCTCTAACTACCTTGCCCTTCTCTTTTCTGTTGTTAGCCCTCCATCTCTCTCTCAATGTTCTCTCGATTTCGGGATCAAAAGATTCAAGTTGACTCTTTCTGGGCATACAAGAGAAAAATTTAAGGCAAGAACAAAATGAACACAACTCAAAACAAACCACTCAAAAATGAATGAGAAGGATATGTATGATTGTATGCAGGCGTATGTATGGTTATGATGTATATATGTGTTGAAATTTAGATGAATGAAGTGTGAAAATGGTATGTTCGCTGCAGTTAAAATGTATTTACATCACAGTAAAAGGTACCTGAGGGTATCTCTCGTTCAGAAATGCAAGTTTCGTTACGGCTAAATTCAATTTTGGTCGCGGCGAAGAGTACCCGAGAAGAATCCCTCTGTGGAAACTCACATTCGTCACGGCTAAACTTGAAGTTAGTCTCGGTGAAATGGCAAATTTTATGCAGAATGCAGCAGAAACAAGTGTATACTACTATGTAATGGTAAGATATAAACAAGTTAATTCTATACTATGAACAAAGATGCAAAACTATCAAACAAAAACACAATCCAACAACTAATAGCGCTTAGCTTCCCCGGCAACGGCGCCAAATTCTTGATTCGACTAAGCCACAAAATGTAAACTTAGATCGTTGGTTAGCCTTGAAAATGGATCGAGAATATTAATTTTGATTTCCAAGGATTGTATAGTGACAACCCCAAGGTTGTCCTCACCGGAAGCTAGTCGCGTACTAATAGTCCTTAGCTTGTGATTATGTTTGTGATGCAGATGCAAACGGTTCTTAATTCAAGATAAGCTATGTACCTAATGCAACTACAAAATTCAAAACTTGTTTTTGGTATTTTCAGGAGGCAAAGAAAAGTAAGGCATATTTGGATTGAAAAGGGAGTGTTATGGTGGGTTCCTCTTTAAAATGAATTGGGCCATCATAGTTCACAAAAGATTAGGTAGAGTATCAACTTTCGCACTAAGTTTTCGAAATCAAACCCTAAAAATCCGTATGGGTCCGGAGTGTCATACGATGATCTCCTTCTAAATCCCCACATGACTTGTTAGGTCACGAATAACATGCAATGAACTCCATTCCATGAAATCCTTGAAGCGCTCTTAGTGTGTGTACGGAAATCACAAAGTGACAAAATCAATTACATGCATGTTGACTCTAAAACCAAGCACAACTAGGATGATAGAAGAGAACAGTAAGACTCCATTGAATAAGCAAAATGAACTCCATTTCACTTTGTTAATCACAAAACAACTCAATACACAACAATCCAAGTTTCGCTCAATCGAGGCCAAGTATTTACATACAAATCACAAAGTCCAACTTGGATTCTAAGTAATCTATAATGTAAATACAGATTGAAAGTAAATATTTCCCTTTCAGTACTTTGAACTCTGGCTCACTCCATCTTCAAGAGGATGGAGATGCTCAGCTCATCATAGATGATGGAAACAGGCTCGAATGGATGAGTGAAGCATGATGAATGTATGAATGGTGAAGGAAATGGGTGAAGGTAGGGTTTGGAGAGTGTGTAGATGAGAGAAAATATGAGAGTGTGTGTGTTTTGCCTTCCTCCCTCAGCCTCCTTATCTTCTGTTCGAAAATGACCTAATTTAGCATTAGAAACCGTCATGGGTCGGATTTATCAAGCCGGGTACGGATATTTTCCTTCTGAGGTAAAAATTCAGGTTCTGCATGATATTCGCCGTGGCGAACTTCAGGTTTCATCGTGACGAACCTTACCTGAGAGTTCTTCCATGTCTTCTTGAACTTTGACCGCGGCGAATGTTGAATTATGCCGCGGTGAACTTTTCTAGCACTGCTTCCCTTAGCCTTTTGTAAGGAGTTCCTAAAATGAAATAGCAAATATGGGCAGTATCATTTGCTCGTGATGCAATTTAGGCACAATAAATCGTTATTCATTGTATAGGTGCCCAAAATCACATTAATCCAAATCAATGACTCATAATCTACATCTAAGCACTAAAAGGTCTTTTAAGGGCTAAAATTGACTCTAAGACTCAAAAATTCAAGTAGAAAACTAATACAAATAAAGCTCAATCAATGAGAGGTAATGAAATATCATTATAGACATTTAAATGCCCGTTACTCTCATCAACCACTTTGTCATTTTCGCCATTAATGCTGCATTAAATGAGTTTCAGGAGCATTAGCGATGACGCCTGATTTATGTAATCTATCTACAAGAAGTATGGCTAGCTTTTTCTCTTCCTATGTTTCCAGGTTTCTACATTTATGATGGCAGGTGAGATTCAAACATTGTTAATCACAAATAAGGAAAGTCAGAGAGCAGGTAAAAAGCTGTCAGAGAAAAATAGCCGTTGAGAAAACAATACTCGAGTGATAACCAAGCAATTTGAACAATATTCAAGTGTTTTATTTCAATGCTTGAGTATTTGAAACATTATGAATTTACTCGAGTGTTTCCTAAGAGTATTGCAGAAGTTTTTGAAATTGGACACAAATACTCGAGTGTTACAGATTAAGTACTCGAGTGTTCAGAATACTTCGAGCTGCTACTCAAATGTTCAGATGAAAACTTAGAGTAAAGTCTTTTGAAATGTCACAATACTCGAGTGTTGAAAACAAAATACTTAAGTTTTATTGCTTCTCTGACCATTACTCAAGTGTTTTGATGGACGTGTTGTGTTTTGAGAAAAAGAGTGCTCGAAACTTGAGTATTGTACACCTAATACTCGAATATTGTTAACACTTTCATCAAATGCTCAAGTGTTCTGCTTGAAGTGTTGCTTTCATTTGAAAACTTTGCCCGATACTTGAGTGTTGTAAGCTAGCACTCGGGTGTTGGCAACACTTCTTTCACAACTCGAGTATTCTGCTTCAAGTGAAGTGCTGAGTTTTAAAATCAACTCAATACTCGAGTGTTCCAACACAAAACTCGAGTGTTGTCAATACTTCCATCTGTAACTCGAGTACTCTGCTTAAAGTGAAGCAAGGTATTTTGAAAATAAGTCACAACACTTTAACATCAATACTCGAGTTTCACTTGAAATTATAAGTTTAAAAAACTCTAAGCATCAATACTCGAGTGTTTCAAAAAATATTGCTCGAGTGTTTACAACACGTTAACCTTATACTCGAGTTTTCACTCAAAGTGATGAATCACAGAAGCATTTTATCTTACGATACTCGAGTGTCAACAAACATTACTTGAGTGTTGTCAACACTTTCAACAATAACTCGAGTGTGGTCTAAACGTATTGATGTTTATCACATGAGCAAGGTTCAATACTCAAGTTTCAAACCACAATACTCGAGTATTTCAAATACTTTAATTCAAACTTGATTACTGAAGCATAGAACTCGAGTGTTTCAAAATAAACACTTAATCAACAATAATTCAAGCTTCATAATTCCTAAAATCATTTTGTTATCATGGGGGTGAGAAAAGGATTTTGGAAGCATTAAAAATCATAAGAATAATTTTACAATCTCTAGGGTTTACAAAGTTCAAGAGAGAGCTTTATTGAGTTTCATGGTTTCTTGGCTTGGTAATGAGCTTGTTATTTATGGTTATGGCATTATGTTGTGTATAGGAAAGTAAACCATCAAAGAGCCCTATTGGAAGAGTAAGGAAGAGAGCTTTCCCACTCATCAAGAGCAAAGTTGGAAACAAAGGTAGCAAAACTTCCAACCTTAAGCACGTGCTTCTATGTGCTATGACCATATGCATTAATTGTTTCATGTTGCACATTTTATGTTCTC
Source organism: Vachellia pachyceras (assembly GCA_025593235.1). Taxonomy (NCBI): domain Eukaryota; kingdom Viridiplantae; phylum Streptophyta; class Magnoliopsida; order Fabales; family Fabaceae; genus Vachellia; species Vachellia pachyceras. The sequence goes on from JANTPZ010130418.1 coordinate 6,161, forward strand.
ATGAATTCACACTTATCTTTAAAAATTGTCATGCATATTTATAAGTCAGTTAGATAGTTTTGCTATTGGGATTTCAATGAAATCTCATTCTTTCCAACTAACCATTTTAGATCCAAGCTCAAGCAAAAGTAAAGGCAAGTTGCATGAAGAATGGATGAAGCATTATATTGCTCATTACTTGCCAAGTTATATGTTAATGTGTTTTGTACATGTATATGAGTTTGGGATGCATGTAACCCTTAAACCTCTACATGATAATGTGTATATGTTTGTGAATGTATGTAAGATCATGGGAGGTGAGTGATCATGGCAAAAAGGTTTTTCAATAATTTTAAGAAATGGTTAAGTTTAAAGAAAGGTGGGTTCCAGTAAAATCCCAATCTTTGAGTTTTGAAGTAAAATAGTTCATATGGTAAGGTTTGAAACAAGCTAAAGTTTACTGAAATTGGACTATTGTGCAAGAAGTTATGGCTTTCCAAGGTTAAGAGAAAAACCTGAAAATTTGAAAAATGACCATATGAACAGTGCAAATTCACGAAATAAACTGTATTGACTGGGCTAGGGTTTGGACAAATGAGTATTTTCCTCCGTAGATAAGGTTATAAGCTTCATATAGAAATTAGAACCACTCAATTTCTAATATTCTAGAATTAGCTATGAATTTTCAAAATTGGGTCAAAAAATATGAAAAAATTGACCAAATGAATAGTAACCTAAGTTGAAAATTTTTATTTCACTTATTTGGTCAATTTGAGTTTTCTAAGGCCCTAGAGTGGTTCAATAATGGCGTAATATGAAGATTAAGAGGCTAAGTAAGGAGTGTTACAGTGTTAATTAGAGATATTTTCGATTGGGATTTCATGAATCTCATTCTTCCATAATAGAGAAAAAGGCAAAGAGACCAAAAGTATGCTCCAAGTTAAGTGGAAACTTGTATAATGTGGTTATATGCACTTTTTGATTATTATAGCCTAAACTCCTACACTATAAAATATGATGTATATGCTATGTAGATAGACTAAGCATGCTATATTATTATGCAAATTAATTAGATGCATAAAGGGGAAACATCAAAGCATGTAAAAGAATCCAAAGCCCTTACCAAAAAGCCAAGTTGAGGTAACAGTGAAAAATAACAAATGAAGTCCAAATGATATAAAACTTTCTAGTTAAATACTACACATTTTAAGCTTTAAAATGAGCTAAATGTTACTGAATTTGGATGTGTAGATAAAAAGGTATGATTTTCCAAAGTTGAGGGAAAAAGCTGGAAAATGAAAAAATGACCAAATGAAGAGTATTTCTTCATGTAATAAACTAATAAACTATAAAAGACTTCATAATATTCATTTAGAGACTTGAACCACTTGATTTCAATTTTTCTAGAATTAGTTATGAATTTTCAAAGTTGGCTAAAAATCTTAAACTTACCAAATGAATAGTAACTCGGTCCAAAATTTTCAAATTCACTTGTTCGGCCATTTTAAGCATTTTAAAGTCACATAAGTATTTCATTGTTAGCTCTAATGAGTTTAAAGGAGAGTAAGTAAGGCGTGTTATAGGAATCATACTAGAACTTCCAATATTGTGTTATCAATGACCTTGCCTTATTGCCAAGTGTATCCATAAAACACCATTAATCCAACCTCTACTTACTAGCTTCAAGGACTACTACACTAAGCAGCGTCCATTGATGTGCAATTAGCTCAAAAAATCTGCAGTTTGGGTGCCATATGAGGATAGATTTGACCTTTAATGTGTAATATCCAACAGCTTGGAAAACCCCAACTCAATCTTTCTATCTAGAGATGACCACATGACAAGAACAACCTCATAGAGGAAACTTTATAAATTGAATGACTCGAGTTGGATCAAACACATTCATGATCGGTTATAACAAGCAAACCCTAAAAGGGGTTTGGAGAGTAAGTCCCATATTGAGATAGAAGAGTGAGAAAAAGGAAAGTTACCGTTTGCTCTTTGTGAATTCTACTTTTCATTCTAAATAGTTTTCATCTACATTATGATCGGAAGGTAATCCTAGTTTGAGTGAGTTGAAAATTTTATAGGCCATTATAGTCACAATGAACTTCATATTGGACCATTTATAGGCCGTGCTCTATGAACTCAGTCTAGGAACTTGCTTTGTCAAAACTCAGGTTCCAGGTTTTTACAACTCAAGTTTTACAATGACAAATAAAACATGCAGTGAAAAACTTGAAGGTTTAGCTTAGAGTTTTACAGAACTCGAGTTCAGCCTTTTGCAAACTCGAGTTTCATGTCTTGTAAATAACTTCTAGTTCAAAAACTTGATATACATACTCGAGTTCTTTTAAAAAGTTTTTCAAAACTTGAGTTCTAGTTATTGCAAACTTGAGTCTCGAAGGAATTTTCATATAATCAGTTGTTCATATGTTATAAAACTTGAGTTCCCTCTTCTATAACTTGAAGTTTCACAACATTAAATTAAACTTGATATTAGAACTCAAGTTTCAAACAAAAGTTTTCGAACTACTTTACAAAGCTTTCATTGCAAACTCAAGTTCCAACTAAAAGTTTCTTAAAACTTGAATTCTGATTATGAAAACTTGAAGTTTTAATTTCATGGATTCCAAGATTCTTTCTGTAGACTAGCTCAACTCTCGAGTTCTGATGCTAGTAAACTCAGGTTCTACACCTGTCTGACATAGTCTCTGACACAGCTAAGCCTACATTTTACCGAATCTTTTCTTATTATGAATGGTTCATTTGAAACTCAACTGCTCTAATAAATGCTCTTGAGCTCTTTCATTAAAGAGAATAGATTGTCTGAGGAATGTCTCCAAGCATTAATGACACTTCCACCGTCGACAGTTGAGTAGCATTAAATGAAGCATGAATGGCAAATCAACGAAAACGGTAGTTATGAGTAACAGATACAAGCTTCTCTCTAATGAACTTTGAACTCTGAGTAACGGCTAATGAATGAAGCCTTGGGTATAAATGAAGAGATTTGAAGATAGAGAAAGAAGATATTGAACAAACATTAATACGCACTTACTCTTTGCAACTAGTATCTCTATCACTGTGTTTGTATAGCATTGTGAGCTTTATTTATTTATCATCTACTCTTTCAAGAGAGTTTAAATTGTAAATTCCTTCTTGTATTACTGTGAGATATTCAAGGTTGGGACTTGAATTTGTTGGGTTGAAACTGTGCTGAAAAACATAGAGCATTAGTCTATGTTTTATTAAGTGTTGTGAGGGGGAGTGTGCTTCCCAATTGTAAAGGCTCGATGAGCCTAACTTGTTGGTGATTGTAGATTGGAAATATCAGAGAATCTCTGAAGACTGGAGTAAGTCAGAAGGACTAAACCAGGATAAATTAGATGTGTCAATCTTCTCTCTGCTTTCTATCGATAACTTTGTTTTAATTCTGCAATTGTGTTTTTGATTTTTAAAAGTGACTAATTCACCCCCTTGGTCAAATCCTACACTAACATGGATGTAGGTCAGGAGAACCGAACAAAGATAACTCTCTCGTGTTCATCATTGCTCTGTTTTTCTATTGATGACATTGCTTTTAATCTATGCTTGTGCTTTTAATTTTAAAGAGTGACCAATTCACCCCCTATTGGTCAAATCCTACTCTAACAAAAACCACCTAGATAACTCACTGTTTACAGTTCTAAAACTTCATATGAAGATATAGATATTTGAGAAAAAATCTTCGAGACCTGTTAAAAGTTAGTCGAACAGTTCCAGAAGGAGATTGTGATATTCTACTTACCTGAGTCATGGGCCTTGTTGCTGGCTGGGTAGACTGTTCTAAGAGCCAATCATCAGGAAGTATAATATCTTTCCACATGATTGTTTGAGGGATTGTAATGTTAGCGTTGTTATAATCTGTTACGAAAACTATTGTTTGACCATCATCCTTTAGGCAAAAGGCCATAGAAGCTGTAGTTTTTGATATTTATACTATATTCTATTGATCCATGTTTCATATCCATATTTTGATCATTTAGATGGATATTTTGGTTTAGATAGCAGTTGAAGTAGATTGGTCCTTCATAGAGTCCAACTTCAGCAGCAACAAATAGAAAATCTGAAAAGTTATTGTGCCTACCATCTCTTAGATAAAGTAAAGTGGCAGCATTGAGACCTCTTCAAACTAAAAGTTTTAAGGCTACTTGGACACATCCAATATACATCCAAGTATATTGTTGTTTATGTTTATCTATAGATTTGCGGGAAAGAAAAACAAATTCTTCTTGTCCTGGTTGAATTCCTATGGATTCTTCTACAATTCTTATTATGTAATCATGTTTGGACCACCAGCTATGGTTATATTGATAAATTTCATTTGGTCAGACTTCTGAAAGAGTGCGGTCATCTATGTTTTAGTTTAAGTCTTGAAATTGTATTTCTTGCGAAAAAATGTTTTTAAAAGTTGAGTTTGCCATGTTTGAGTTGTTATTATCATTTGAAGAAGATGTAGAGGAGGAAGATCAAGAAGATCAAGAAAAAGAGCGGAAAAATGAACTCATAATAGTGGTCACAAAATAAGTGCGTAAAATAGGATATAGTCATTTAAATTGTAGAAAATAAAAGCAATGAATGTAAGTACTGGAAAGTAAATAGAGGATGGAAAACATATAATTCTGAATCTCCCTTACTTATTATCATCATCTTCAGGTTTCATAGAGGTGTCATAATTAAACTTCATCTTAAATTTCTTATTATAACATATTCACAAAATTTTGTCAGATTTATACTCTAGCCACTGTATTGTCAGTATATAATATCTTATATATGATACCCTCCTTCAGAGACTAAATGTTGCCCTGTCCGTCAGGACTTATGCCTTAATCATCTCCGAAAGATTCAGGCATTATACACAAGAATCATATAAGAAGATGATATAAGATATCATCAATGTGCTAACAAAAATAAATCTTTCCCAGAGTCTCTCTCTCTCTGTTTTTTTTTTTTGCAAACTGCACTTCCCTCTTAGCTCTGTTACCAAGGGTTGGGTTCCTTCAAAAATTGGGTCAATGGATTTTTTATACTCTTCGGTTTGCAGATTTGTCATATAGCTCCTCTATATTTTATCACTAATCATTTTTTGTGTTTTCAAACTTATTTTGATATGTTTTAACCTTTCTCTTCTCCCCTTTTATGAGACGTAGGAGTTTGAATTCTTTTTGCATCAAAGCTTAGATTTTTCAGACATTTATTAAAAGCAACCAACATTAAAAGTTACTTTTACGTAATTTGTGAACCGACGTTAAAAGTTGGACAAAAGAATGTTACTAATTTACATGTCCTTTTAAAAAATTATATTAAAAGGCTTATTTGACCAACGTTAAAATCTCTTTAAGTGAGATTTAGATGATTGTGACACTGACAAATGTTGGGAAGGAGACGTCAAGAAAGGAAGAGGTAAGAAGGCAGAAAAAAATTAAGGGGGATTATGAATATTATGGCCACTAATCTTTCATGCTTGGCTTTGCCCATATGCAATGGAGTAGACAAAGTTTAACAGTTACATATAACATTATAATCCCTTCGTGTTTCGTGAAAAATAATTCACTAGAAACACAACACATATATATAAGCACGAATGTCACATTTTTTCTTAATTAAAAAAAGAAAATAACACCAAAAATATGTTCAATAGTACAATATTTGTTGGATTATTAAAGCAACTTTAACGCTTAAATAATTGATTAGAAACACATTACGCGCATACATTTCAGAAAGATCTGTCTCATAAATCCGTCTTTCATATCCATCCCACATACATTTGATGTTTCGTTGTTTATTTCAAGGCTCTTATCGTTTTTTTGTACTGTTAAAAAATCTAAAGAAAAAAGAAAAATATTTCATTCATTAGAGAGAGAAATATTTTAAAAATGCGAAGTAAACACACATTGACGGGAGAAAACGCTAGCATGTCCTCCACAATCTAAAAATGGCAATCCAAACGAAACCTATCTTCATCAATACTGAATCAATTGAACGTCTTTCTACTACTCATTCTTCTTTTAGAAGACCATATGTTATATTGTAAAATTTCCACTTTTCATAAATAAATGTAAGTAATATAGCTCCTTGGTAAAGCATTTCATCACCATAATAGGCATGAACAGTTGCTCCTGTAGTCATCAAATAAGGGTTAGCCAATCTTATTACTACAGAATCAATTTGAACACCCCCATCCGGACTCAATTTAAGTAACAAAATGAATCCTAGAATTAGTGCACTAAAAAAATTGCCAAAATCTTGAGTGAATTAATAAACGAGCACATAAGATATATAACTTATAAAGACAAACCTTTGGTTTTTACTTAGCTGCTTAGGCTATTAAAGTATGTGGCCTTTTGACAGTTCTCTATATCATAGTTGCCAATTATAAACTTTTGCGAAATTAGGATAAACCTAGCAATTTTACCTTTCCAGGTTTTATAAAATAAATAACATAAATAATGTATCATAAAATAAAATAAACCTAGCAATCTTATTGAACAGCAGTGAAGCATCATGTATCATACATAAAATAAATAAATAAATAACGCAGAATTTAGAAAATACCAAACACGTCAAAGTAATTTTGTTTTTCCATCTTTTTTCTCTACTTTGTAATTTTCGACCCTTACATTTGCAATGAAAAATGCACCAAGGATCATTCACCAAATGACTAGTGCCACTGAAGCAATAGTTTTCAGCCGATCAATAGCCATTACTCTATAGATTTTAGTTACTGTCACGGGATCAATGTTTGGATATATTTTGAAAAACTCAATTTGGTGAACTAAAAGTTGTTTCGATGATATATATATATATATATATATATGAAAAGTGCTTTTAAATATATAATTTCTGTTAAGGGCATGGATTTGATGGCAAGTAACCTTTGTTAGGTGAAACTTGATTTGTTAGAAAAATATAAATAATATAAAAATTTGATATGTTGAACTATATATATATATATATCTATATAAAGAAAAATGAATAAATAATATCAAAATCCAAAAGCCAAAATCTGAAAGTAAGGCACAGTAACGTTTTGCAAACTATTTTCCGAAAGAGGCTTTTGAGACAAGCTTTTAAAACCCAAACAAACTTTTAGCAAATGTTTGTTAGGTAAATGGACTTTTAGGGATTAAAAGCTGAAATCAAACACCCCTTTATATTCGTCAGCGTTTGAAGAACACATGATAAGAACAAGGTGACTTCCTGAAACTACCTCCAGTCTATACCAATATTAGATATTGATATGACTTAAGAAAAAATCATCTAAAAATATTAGTAGTCAATTACCAGCCTTCCCGTACTAGCCAATCGTGTTCATGTATGTTTTTTTCCATCCAAAGTCATAGGCAATGCACAAGCCTCGTTGAACATCTCCACAGCTCTATCCAACATCTGATCTTGCCCATAAACACTGTAATGAATAGCTTAACAATTTGGTAAAAATTGACAAGAGATTGGAAATGAACAATTATTAATAAATATAGAGCGTTAGAAAATGGTTGGAGCATTTTAATGGGATGTTGGGGGAGAAGCAGAGAGAGAAATTTTAGAAGATATGTGAGGACCTACAGAAAATGGTTGGAGCACTTTAATTGGAAAGATCATAAATGCTGTGGTGCACACATTGCACACAAAAGTTTCCCTTATGCATAGACTTGGCCCTTGTACCATTCTTGCAATGATATTTGCAACTTCAATTCGTCACCAAATTTGAGAGGAAAACAAAGTTGGGTTAGAAATAAAAATCTATCAAGAACAATTTTGAGGAGAAATGTTTATATCTCTTGGAGAATCACGTCATCTATACTGCTTCAAATAAAAATGTTTCAATTATTTTTTTCTTGCCAATACATCCTATCATGTTAATGCCCCAGCATCTTATGTCTATTGAACATCAATTGCTTTTGAAAATAGAGACCAACTCAACTAATACACCTAGCAGAAGAAAAACAAAATCTATATATGTTATAATTAAAACCAAAATAGATAAAAAAAAGTATAGATAAAAATTTGCACATCACCCTCCTGGGATATCTCCTTCAGGGATCATGGGCTCCTTCCCATGCATACGACCAGGATCATGATCATCCATCTGTGAAAAAAGTTGATAGTTGAAAAAGTATATAAAATGAAAAATTAAAAGTAAAAAATATTATAAAAATAAAATAAATAAAAAATAAAAACTTAAAAAACTATTTAAAATTTGAAATTAAATTATTTAAAAAATTTTACAAAACAAAAAATCTCTGAAAACTCTTCGATTTGACGTTTTAGGAAAATCAGAAGTGAAGAAATGAGAAGGGGGAGGGTATATATAGACGTTACATTAGTAGCGGTTCTGCACAAATCAATAGAAATTAGAAACTGTTCACATGGAAACCGCTTCCCTAACCGCTGCAAGCAAAAGGCGCTTAATCGGAACTAACACAATTTAGTAGCAGTTTGTCTAAACTGCTACAAATTTGATGACTTTTCAAATATGCAGTGGTTCCTTTACTAATAATTGCTGCAAAATGCTATGCAAATACAACACGTTTCCTCTGTAACCTTCGTAGTTTAGTAGCGGTTTTGTAACCGCTACTAATTTTAACTATGCTGGTGACGTTTTGTTTCAGCAACTGTTCATGTAATATCCACCCTTTTTTGTAAATTGAAATAGAGGCCGAACTGATAGTTACCCCAAAAATAAAATTACAGAAAGAGAAGATGTCGATGGACCAAAAAGACCCTGGTCAATTTCGTCCTAAGGCTTTGAAATTACTAAGAATGTAAATCAGGGACATAAATGTCATTAAGATAAAGACCAAGGGTAATATGGTCATTGGATGAAAAGGACCAAACCAGTAGTCAAAAGTCAAGTTAGAGCCCACAGATAGAAAGTATGGAAAAAGTTGATGCTGATGGGCTGAATAACCTAAAGTCAGAATTAGCTCAGTGGGAGAAATTTTATGAGAACTCCGCAGTTAAGCGTGCTCACCCTGGAGTAGTGTAAAGATGGGTGACCTTATGGGAAGGGCCCAGATATCATTATACGAAATGAACAAGGGCAAAAGGTCAAGGGCAAAAATGGAAATTACGAAAAGTTAGACAGTGTAAGGGCATTTTAGTCATTAAGAGAAGTGTAAGGGCATTTTGTCATTTGACAAAGTCAAAGTCAAAAAGTCAACTGTTGACCAAAATATCAGAAAAATTCATAGATGCCCAAAAGATAGAGCAGAATTCATTGATTTAGTGAGATTTGACAGATTGTCAAAATGCGACCTAGATATCTGTTTAGAGAATTTTGATGGTAAATCGGCCGAAAATAATTATTTGAGGTGCCAGGAGACCTCAATCAGTTGAGTTCAGGGCATAGGAAAATAAAGTGAATTTTATAGTTATTAATAAAATTATTGCCCAACATACGATTGAGGCAAATTTCCCGATTTTAAGGAAAAAGAACAGAAAATCCTGAAAATGTAATTTTATTCAAAAATTATTTTAAGACAATCCAAAGGGCAAATTGAGGAAAGGAAAAGGCTAGAATATTAATGAAGATTTTAGTAATTTTTAATGCCCTAAAAATATATTGCCCGTCGGAAATACATTTTCAAGTATTTTCGACAGGATGAAATTACCCTATTATTTTTAGACGAATTTTAAGGGTATTTTGGAAAAATATTTTGCCATATTAGTAAATGAATTATGGAGATTGAAAGAGGAATAAAATGTCTCCAGAAAAGCAAAGAAAAATTTATGGGAATTAAGCTACTTTTACCGGTAAAAAGTGTAATCGGTAAAAGTAACCGATCGGTTAGTTTAACCAAGGTTACAACCAGATTTTTACCCCATGTGCAGCCATTATTATCACTTTATGAAGACCAATAAGAGCCAAGATAGTGGTACATGTGTTGGTGGAATATGAAACCATTAAGATTGGTTTCATTAATTAAAATCCCATCATAGCCATTCATTAATTACATGAGGATTTAATAAACAAGATTCCACCTCCTTCCTCCTCCATTCTTCACGACAATTGTAGCTGAAAGAAGAGGCAAAAGTGATGCTATTTTAATGGAAGCAAAGAAGAGAAAAGTTTCAAGATCTCTCAAGGTAAAAGCCTAAACCCCTTAATCATATAACTTTTCTTGATCTTGAGACTTCCTCTTCCTCTCTATGGTCTTAGAATTTTGAATAAACTCCTCTTTCTCAAGATCCCAAGTTTGTGTTCTTGAGGTCAAGAGTGAGAAAGAGAAGGATTTAAAGCCAATAGCTATATGTAAAAGACTCATTGTGTTTTAAGGAGTATGTTGGTGTATAGTTTGTGGTTGTTTGGTTGTTGCTTGATGTTTTGAAAATTTTGGAATTCAAAACCCTAAGGGGAAATGCTGCCAAAATTTATATTGAATGTAGGAGAGTTGAATTTAAGTTATATAATTGATGGAAATAAGGCTGGAAGCAAGAAAATGATGGTACATAAGTTGAAAGTTTGAAAAATCATGTTTTGGCAATTTTTTGGGGAATTTCGTGCAAATTTGGAAGTGTAGTAAGAAGTGTGTTTTTGATGATTTTAATGCTTCCATTAGCTTTAAAATGAGAAATTGTGTAGGGGTAAAGTGAGCCAAGCAATTTGGAAGCATTACAAATCCATAAGACAAGTTAAAACCCTCTAGGATGCAAGGAAGTTCAAGAGGAAGTTTAATAGAGTTTTAAATTGATTCTTGCCTTGAAATTGTAACGTCCTCTTTCAAATAGCTCAAATAGTGACTAAATTAAAATATTAGTCATGGTTGATTTATGTTTAACAAATCAAATCGGTTAAAATACCATGACTATGAAATTTTTCCTTTTCAATCCCAACGGATAACATCATATATTAATAAATAGTTTGTGGGTCCACAATGAAATATCACTTACTAGAAATCCTCAAAATTAAAATGATGAATACTTTAAATCAGAGTTTTGCACAATGAGCCCTATAGTTGGCAATATACATCAATCAGCACATAAACAAAGAGGCTTTACAGAGATATATCAAGATATCTAAGCCTCTGCATTTCTCCCCGACGTACCAGCACCAGTACTATTCCCTGAAAAATGTTAAACCACAGAGTGAGATATACGTCTCCGTAACCAACAGTTCCATCTCATTGGGCATACGAATAAGTGCCCATGAGGTGTCAAGTGGGATAATCATTTTATAAAAATAATATAACATGATGTCACTTATTCAACATAAACATTTATCAATTATGACATCATAATCTCATGCTCATCTCATTATATAATTGCATAAAATTCAATGCATAAGATTTATTTATCTGATGCTCCTTATTCCTCCCCAGCCTTATTTCCTCTGACTGAACCCATGGGCCAGTACTATCCCATGCAACTGGTAGTACACATTTCAAGCTCTCCGATCAAGTGATGTAGACCGGCCAAAATCCACAGAGCACAAGAAACGGACCATGGGTTCCCCCTTCAAAATAGTGGGGTGTCATTGCCCTGTTAAACATAATTGGGCCAAAAGGACTAACCAGTGTACACCTTGTAGCCTTTCACCTTATTTCCTCTTTTTGTACAATAAAATCACCCCCTTATTTCCTCTGAAAGAACCTCCCATCAAAACAACATCCACCACTCCCTCTTATATCATAATATATCTGTCATACATTATGAGCAATTTTACAAATCCTCAAGGCAATTATAAAATAATGCCATCAATAAATAAATTACATTTTCTTTATAAAAATAAATCCCACGAGACAATTTCACTAACAACATAAT
>JANTPZ010130421.1:0-13135 GCA_025593235.1 Vachellia pachyceras
AGGAACCATAAAAACCAAGACTTGAACTTGTAGGACTCTTGAAAAACCTACAAAAGGTTCTATGCGTTTTTGCAAGATTTATGTCAACTTGTTGGTTGTATATTTACATGGATATGATGCCATGGTTTTTAGGCTTTTAAGATCTTCAAGAACACCATTGGAAAAAGTCACCAAGATAACTTAAAGTTCAAAGAAAAGGAAGTTAAGCTAAAGAGGTAGCAAAACCCTCTAACCTTAAGCTTCATTGCTTTTGAAATATGTTGAATGATGCATGACTTATTTAGAAATTTATGATGATGGAAGTGTGATTATGTGCTATTGTTTCCTATGGCCATATGCATTTGATTGTTACATGTTGCACTTTTATTAATTCACACTTTTATGAAAGGTTGTCATGCTATTTTATAACTTGTGTTAGAAAGTTTTGCTATTGGGATTTCTTTAAATCTCATTATCCAACAACTAACCATGTAGGTGGGAACTCAAGCAAGGATAAGGAAAATATTATTGATGGTTGAAGATGATATGTTTGCTTGAGAAAATTTGGTGTAAATATTTTGATGGTTGCCATTCATTTTGCAAGTGGTTGAAGTTGTAACCTTTAAACCCGTAGATGAAGAAGCAAGTAAACATGTGATGATGCATGCATGAAAATGGACTAGGTAAGCTAAAGAATGGCAATAAGTAACCATGCATGAGAAAAGGATTGATTATGAGCCAAAGAGAGGTTTTTGGTAAATTTTAAGAAGAGATGGTTTTCAAAGCTAAAGGGTTCCAATGGCCCTAAAAACTGACCTGTTTCAAATGGCAATTAAAAATAGAAAACGAGCTCTGATTGAGCTGAAAATTTTCATTAAATACTACACGTCATAAACTTTAAAATGATATAAAGTTTTCATAATTTGGATGTGCACTTTAAGAGATATGATTTTCCAAAGTTAAGGAAAAAACTGGAAAAACTGTCAGTGATCATTTGCACATTGCCACTGTTTTGGAATCAACTGATTCAAATGGGCAAGGAATGGACCAATGAGTATTTTTCACTTATATATCACTTAATAAGATAAATTTAGAAATTGGAACCACTCTATTTCGAGTTTTATAGAATTAATTATGAATTTTCAAAGTTGGGCCAGAAATCTGGAAAATGGGCCAGTGAACAGTAACAAAGTTTTTAAGAAAAAGAAAAATTTTCAAGTTCATTAAAAAGGTCAAATTGAGTTATCCAAGGCTGAAGAGTGGTTCATAAGTGATCAAATAAGAAAATATAGGGGGAAAATAGGAGGTGTCACACTTTCTAAGAAAAATATAATGTTTTTAAATTTTCTTAGTTTATGAATATGCTTCGGTTTTGTGAATTGTCTTTTTGGGGTTTAGCATATGGAAATGGGGAATAAAACCTTTAAGAAATTAGACATTATTGCGCATGGAATAGTAAGCAACTAGCTGGCCCAAGTAGAAAAAAGAACAGGGAGAACTTATTTAACCATAGTTGACTTCTTCGGATAATAATATTTTTATCATGTATAGGAATTATTTAATTAATTGGAAGCAAAAACTTCTAAAATATATATAATTTATGTATTATAGCCATTAAAACAATTACATTTGCGACTAGGCAATAGTTTAATATTAATTTCGTGGATGAGGAGCCAAACTTCTCATCTCTACCATCTTTAAGGAATATACAGGGGAAAAGAAAACATTTTGGGAAAAGATAAGTGCATTGAAATCCATGTTACCAATACCATTTAATGAGATAAGACTTCATTGATATTGAAATTTCATCAAAATCATTGTGAAATATAATTAATTAGAGTGCTTATTAGGCCTCTCTTGATTCAATTTAGTTACATGATTCGCTTTCCTGAGATTTTAACTTTTCAAAAGTTATTGACACTCGGTGCTTGATTCGAAAATCTAAGGATTTAGTTTTTAATCAAGTACAGTGGTATCGTGTTATCCATGTTATCAACAATATCCTATAATTTAATGCTTTTTTGTTACTGTAGCCACGAGGAAAAGTGGGAAACTTATCAGTAAGTCAAGCCATTCAGTAAATCATGCAAAATATGTTTTTTTACTATTTATCCAAAAGTTCAACTAGTTATGTAAGAGTAAAAGTCTTTGGCAAAACTACATTTTAAAATTAGTTATTGGGGTTGGAGAATCTAATGGTGGGAGTTGTGACAATTGTCCTCCCTACTAACCCTAATTAATTAAGAAATGTCTATTATCGCTTTTAATCATGATTGAAGCTAATAAATAAACTTAGTTTTCATTATATATATGAAGCCGGCCACTCATGGGAAGACGAAAGAGTGGATAACCTGGCAACAAACGTAACACCTTAATTTTTTTGTCCAAAATCAAATAATTGATTTTCCTTCTCCAAGATTGGAGCTCAAATTATTGTAAATTTGATTTGAAAGAGTTACTTTCAAATTGAACTTGATTACAGTAATTTTGACGCAGGTTTTTTATAACACCCACTATGTTCCCTCAGGTCCTTAATTGTTCTAACAAGGCAACAATAAAATGTATTTTTCATCGTTTTTTACTTTTGTTATATATGCCCCATATTTAAGAAGGGTTTGATATAGAGTAAACATTAATACCATTATGATCTTTATATCACAAGTCTACTTATGAAATTTTGTGTCCTGAATATATGTTTACTTAAATATTATTAATGATAACTTTTTAATTTTACCCTTATTTAATTTTCATTGGAAAGAGAGAAAGATGAGTATAATTTGTAAATTGTTATAAATGTATTAAATAAATGGATGTCCATTGACTCTTGACCTTCTACGTCATAAATGTTGTACATAAATTGTTACTAAAAACTAAAGAGTTGAGTCATAATTAATATATGTATTAATGTACTATTAATTGTTCTGACTGTAACACCTCATATTTCCCCATATATCCTCTTATTAGATCACTTATGAACCACTATTAGACCTTTGATAACTCAAATTGGCCTTTTAAGTGAACTTGAAAATTTCTCTTTTCTTTAAAAATGTTGTTACTGTTCACTGGCCCTTTTTCTAGATTTCTGGTCCAACTTTAAAAAATCATAATTAATTCTAGAAAAATCAAAACTGAGTGGTTCCAATTTCTAAATTTAGCTTTTTAAGTTATCTATAGGGAAAAAAATACTCACTGGTTTCAATTTTTGCCCATTTGAATCAGTTTATTACAAAAAAGTGCACTGTTTAGATGGTCACTTCCAGTTTTCACTACTACAAAATGTACTTTTTACGCGCTATTTTAAACCCAATTGGCACCCTTTTTCGGGGGCGCCCATATGTGAGGGGAGTAAAAAGTTAGGGCCTATGGAGCCCTATATCGTAAAAGGGGCCGTAGGATAGACCTACGGTGCCCTATTTTAAAATAGGGCGCCGTAAGGTGTCCATACGGCGCCCTATATAGCTATATAGGGCGCCATAGGTATATATTTTTTTAAAAAAATTCTTTGCGATTTTATTTAACCCCTTTATTGTCTGATTCAGTTTACTGTTCCATTTTATACAACAGATCAAGGCCAGACATAATAAAACATATCAGGATTACATTTTTACTAAAGCAAAACATTTTAACTCATTTATCCCTACAGGATCCAAATGGACTAAAATAACGCTAATTAAATGAACCAAAACTCTGTGACAATGACTTGAGCAGAAAAGAGTAAGATTGCAGATGGAACCCGCAAATAACCAAGTTATGAGTTGTCGTATATCCTCTTTACTAGCTGGAAATGAGAGAGTGCAATCACTAATGCCTCCTTCTAGCAAGAAAGCTCATGCAAATTAACTGGAAAATAGAACAACAACAATGAAAAGACTCACCGTCATGGTAAATGGGTAATTTATTATAATGAGAATAAGAAAACATGCAAGCAAGATTAAAACAAGAGACATGTATGTACGGTGAAATGGTGAAATGGGGAAGAATCTAACCTACAAGCTAATTTGAGAACTAGATAAGAAGAAGACAGCCGATGAGACGACGACACTTGAGCTTTCTTGGCGAGACGATGATGCTTGGAAGAATGTGGATGCTTGGATGAGGTTGGGCATAGCAACGCTTGAGTGAGATTGGAGGAGCGCACGGGAGAAGGGAGAAGCCAAGAAGGGGAGGTGTGGCCGGTCTGCTCTATATATATTAGGGGAGTTCTCTAAATTTTAATTTCACTTTCCAATTTTTTGTATGTGCAAATTATAATTCTAGGTTGCTAGATGTTATTATTTGTATGTATGAAAGAGGATTATTATCGGTTGATGTAATTTGGATTGTGATACTTGTGTTAGATTGGTACTTTAGATTGTGATTGGACTATAACTCTATTATTATTCAATTACTTTCCTTTATTCTCTTGAAATTAATTGATTTGCTAGGGTTCTAGGAATTAATTTGATGTAAAGAGGATCTTTTATAAATCTAACGCAAGCTAAGCACTTAAGATATTCCTAATTGATTAATTGAGCCTAGGTTTAGATTATTTTAAAAGATTAGGAATATTGATTAGCAAGGGTCTTTGCTAGTCCTTGTGCTTAGTTAAAAAGAGAGCTCAATATTAAAATTGGACAAGGAAGGTTAGTGGATTCAATCACCTAGGACATTCATTTTATAGAATCTAAGTACATCCATTTAGTTTAATTAGATAAAAAAACATTAGATACTTTTTGGTTAATTTGCTATTTGCGCTTAATTATTAGTAATTCAATTTAGGCTCCACGTAGAGATCGACCTAGGTTAGTGCCATTATATTGCATTCTAGCTTAGTTTTATTTAATAGCCCCACGACAAGGTTTTATCAAATTGGCGTCGTTGCCGGGGAGCTTTGAGCTACTAGGTAATTGAGTGTCAATTATCAAATTGACCGGGGTATTGTTTCTGTTTTGTTTTGTTTCTTTTACTTTTCCTTTTTAGACTTAAAAAAACTTGAAAAATTTCAATTTTCTATTTTCTTTGGGCACCGTATCAATTGCTGTTGCTGTTCTGAGTGTGTATGACCAGATCTAAAGAACAAGAAATTGTTCCATTGGATAAGGAAATAGATAAAACACTTAGAGCACTAAGGAAACAAAGGAGAGGTGAAGGTACCAATACTTCAATTCCATTATTGCAAGTACCCTTTGAACACTCTTCACACACTACGTCTAGGGCATTTTCACTTGATTCTTGTCATAACCTTGGCATATTTGATTCTGAGTTGTCATTAGGAGATCATATTGATAATCATGTTGTGATGAATCCTGATGGTGAGATTTCTAGATAAAATCAAGAGCATAATGATGAACATATACCTAATGATGTGAACAATGAAATTAGGAATAGAAGCATAAGGGAAATGAATTCACCAAATGTTGATTATAATCCTTATGGCTTCTACAATTTTGATGCAAATTTTGAGTTGAAAGGTCATTTGATAAGTGCCTTACCTAAATTTTATGGAAATGCAGGAGAGGATCCTCATCGGCATCTTCAGAATCTTCACAAGGTGTGTTCATCCATGAAGCCTCCTGGAGCTCGATTAGATGATGTTTTAAGCCGAGCTTTCTTGTTTTCCGTGGATGGTAAGGCAAAGGAGTGGCTTCACATGCTTCCACAACACGTTGCTACATTAACTTGGGAGCAATTAAAGAAGGCCTTTCTAGAGAAGTACTTTCCAGCTTCATGGACTGCCAAAATGAGAAAGGAGATTTATAGCATTCAACAAGCTGTAGGGAAAAGCCTTTTTGAGTATTGGAGTCGATTTCTAGTCCTACTAGCTCGTTGCCCTCATCATCAAATTGCTCAATCTCATTTGGTATAATACTTTTACAATGGATTGTTAGATAATATGAAGGCCACTATTGATGCTACTGCCGATGGTTCTTTGATTGATTTAACTTCTCAAGGAGCATGGGATTTACTTGAAAAGATGACTACAAACAACCAACAATTTGGTGCAAGGGAAGTAGCTCAATCTTGTGGAGTTGGAGCTTGGTCGGGTGATGAGATCTTGAACAAACTGGTCATCCTAAGTGATCAAGTGGGGTGTATGCAGAAAACTATGCAAGCTCAACAAGTTCATAATGTTAACGCCACTAGCTCTACTCCTATGTCTCATGCCTTTGTACCCTCTTCATGCGATATTTGTGCTAGTGCTATGCACACTACTCTCACTTGTCCTTCTCAATGTGACTCCGCTAAGGTGGCATCCATGAATTTCCAAAGACCTACCCAATTCTATCAAAGAGAGCCATATCCTAATGCGTACAATAAGGGATATCAAGCAGGTCAAGGAAAGGACCATATGTATAGAGGTGTTGGAAGCTCTCAAGGGCAATTTGGAAATGTCCCTATGAACTCCAATTATTTCCCTTCAACATCTAGGGAAGTGCCTATTCAAGAACCAAATAGGGATGAAGTCTTAATGAAGATGATGGGTAAACTTTGTGACAAGATTGAGCAAATGGAGGTGAAGCACAATGATCTCACTACCTTTTTTCTAAATTGTCTAACTCAAGGAGTGAAGAAGATGCTAAGAAAGGAAGTTTGCCGTCTAATATTGTGATGAATCCTAAGGCACTTAACGTGATTACACTACGAAGTGGTAAACAAGTTGGGTTTAAAGAGAAGGAGGATGAAGACATAGAAGCTGATCATGATAAAGAGATGCAAGAAAAAGCCTCAACTTCTATTGCTGTACCTTCATCCGAAAGAGAGAAAGAGAAGGCTCTTTTGAAGAAAAAGCCATCCGCACAAGCTGAAATTCAATCAGATAATGTAGCTGAAAGTGAAGTCCAAATGCATCATTATGGAGCCTCAAGCAACAAAGGTAAAAAGGTAGATCTCAAAGATCTTCCTTTCCCTCATTCATATCTTCAACGCATGAAAAAGGCAAACGAAAAACATGATAATGACTTGTATGAACTGTTTAGCAAAATTGGAGTCAATATGCCTTTGCTTGATTGGTCAAACAACCAAAGTATGCCAAAATTCTGAGGGACCTATGTAAATATAAGAATAGGTTCAAGCCAAATGAAATGGTCCAGTTGCCTTCCAATGTGAGTGCTTTGTTCAAACCTCAACTACCGGTTAAGTGCCAAGATCCGGGTAGTTTTAATATTCCTTGCACTATTGGGAAGCATAATATTCAGAAGGCATTACTTGAACTAGGGGCAGCGATAAATGTTATGCCAAAATCAGTCTATGAGTCCCTAGGTACTACTATTCTCAAGCCCACTAGTGTTATTTTGCAATTGGCGGATCAAACTGTTAGATATCCACATGGGGTTCTTGAGGATGTATTAGTGAAGGTTAAAGATTTGATCATTCCGGCAAACTTTTATGTTTTAGACATGTCTAAGGATACTTTGAGTGAAGGGGGATTGATTTTGGGTAGACATTTTATGAAGACTGCAAGAACTGACATCAAAATGCATGAGGGTTCCATTACTATGTCTGTTGGTGATAATTTTGTGCATTTCAACATGTATGAAACAATGAAACAACCACATGAAGATTACTCGTTGCTTGATGTTCATTTTATTGATGAATTGCATGATTATACTTCTGTAGAGCGTGAATTGGTTTCTCACAAGCAATTGAGTCATGTTGATGCACGAATTATTACTGCTACCCCTTCTCACCCTATTCTTTTATTTCCCCCTCACATGGTAGTGATGTGCAGTGTTCTAATGCTAGTTCATTTACACTCTTTCCGCTCCATGTGCTGTTTTACCTACTGATGCTATGCTTGTTGAGTCTTCCACTAACCCAGATACGTTTGAGAAAGGTGTTGTTTGTGACAATAGTGCAGGGTATAGTGGAGCTGCTAAGACTCAGGTAAAGAAGCCTTTGAATATTTTGCAAGCCTTGAAACGTGTTTCTAAACCAGTAAAGGTGGTTTGCCAACTCCATACTAATCTGCCACCTAACCAAGAGAAGCCCGTGAATTCTAAGAATGCTTTTGGAAGCTTGTCACTATTGCCACTTCATGCTCTGTCCATTGATTTAAATAAACTCACTTATGAGGAGCTTCAAGCACAAAAGAACACATTTGAAGTTGGTGACTACGTTATGGCTTACGTGCCTCATTACACTACTTCTCATGAGGAATTTTAGGAGACATGGATTGGTCCATTAGAAGTGGTGGCCAAAGATGATAAGAGGAGTTACAAATTGAAGGATGGTTATGGAGGGCATTTTCACACTCGAGCCAATCACCTCCGCCTCTACCACGAGAGTTACAAGCCTCCATGATAAGGTTGTATCCTTCCTTTCTCTTGTTCTTATTGTTTTGGATTGATTTACATGATTATATGTTTAAGAACAAGTGTGGGGGAGGGTGTCACCAGTAGGAAAGATAGTTGTGTTCTGTTTAGTGTGTATTGTTTTCGTTTGTATTGTGTGTTTTAGGATGTAATTGTGACTCTCTCTTCACATCGATCTCTTATTACTGTTTTAAGCTTCATTGTCTACTATGGATTCGTACTTACATTGATGACAACGTAAGAGATAAGTGTGGGGGGAGTGAGTTGTTGTTATGTGTGAGAACTCTCTTAGTTACTTTGGGTTAACTTGAAAAAAACTGATTTGGTTAGTAAAATGCACATTTTGAGCCTTGAAAGCTATGTTTTTGTGATGAATTGGCATATGTTTTAGTATCTCAATTACAATTTGGTTAATTGTGACTTAGAATTTGTTGAAAGGAAATGTGAATGTCATATGCATTAAGTTTGAAGATTGATGTTTTGATTAAGATTGATGAATGCAATTAGGAAACAAAAATCCTTGATGGAAGGATTTTGTGCCTATTTATTCATTTCATATGTGAGATACATCCATCTATTCTATTACTCTCTAGAACTTGTCTTGGTTCTTGCTTGAGATTGCACTTGTATTGGCATGATAGATATGATTTAGGCATTCATTTCATTAGCTAGATAAACCAAAAAGCCAACCCTAACATCACTTTCCATTCTTCAACCCCTTTGAGCCCATCATTTTCATTTCATAAACCACTGTTTCATCACGTTCTAGGCTCAAGTACATTGTGTTACTTCTCAAGGCAAAAACTTGATTGCATCATTTGACATTTACATACATTTTCAAATATGTTTATGCAATGTTATACCAAAAAAAACAAAAGAAAAAGAAAAGAGAACAAAAAGCAAAGAAAAGAAAAAAAGTAAAAAAAACAAAGAGAGAAAAGAAAGATAGAGAAAAGAATAAAAAAATAATAATAATGGTTATGTAAAAAAAATGAAAATGAAAGGTCCATAAGTATTGCATTGCATTAGTTAGTCATGTGTGCAAGTGTTTGATGATGCTATTGTGTAATTGTCTTACCATTTTTGCATGCACTTGATCCTATATTATCATTTGCCTCTATCCATCTATTTATTTACCTACTATTTCATCTCTTGATCTTTCTAATATTACAACCTAATAAAAGACCTATTGATCTATTTGTGCCATTACTATTTACGGTGGAGAGCTTAGAACTGTTACAAGCTTATGGTAGAATTTGGTTTGATGGATGATTGAGTGAAAAATACCCCATTGAGAGAATTGAGTGAAACACTTAACCTTGTGAGGGTTTCTTAGTTGCATTTGTCTGTATTAATCTTTGCATCATTGCTTGGTTCTTTTAGCACGTGGTATGAGCATGGATTGGAAATAAGTGATAAGTCATAATTACTAATTGTGGTTCTTGATGCTTACATTTACTTGTTCATTTTTATTTTTGGCTCTTGACTTGAAGTGGTTTTGCCCAGGAGTGCAAAAGGCTAAGTGTGGGGGAGTTGATAAACCTCAATATTTTATATATTTTTGGTACCTAAACTTGGCCTAATATCACTCATTATTGGCTTAATTGGGTTTAACTAATTATTATGTAAAAGGGAAATTTGGATTTTTTTTAGTTCCCTTTTTTGTGCAGATTGAAAGGAAAAGAAAAGAAAGAGGAGGCACATTCATCATCCACCCATTCATCTTGGATCCATTTATTCATTGGGCCAAATGATTAGCCCACACACCAAAAGCCCTTTCCAATATCAATTCCAGCTGCCACGTGAAGAGAGGAAGACATGGCTGGAAAAGGAGAGAGCTGGATCGAAAAAAAGAAAGGAAAACAAAACGAGATGGATCGAGGAAAAAGGACTCTGATCCTATTTCTCACATGGGGAGATCCATTCATTCATTCAGTCCAGAGAGCAAAATATTCACGCTGCCCAATTAATCCTTTCAGACCCAGAAGCACTGAATCATCACGCGAAAAAGAGTGGGCCAACAGGGAATATTCGATGAATTCTATCCACGTAGCTAACGGAGAGATCGTGGGGGAAGAAGCTCGTCTCATTCACAGAGGAAAAAAAGAAGACGCCTCCTAACCGAATTGGAGAAGCCCTCAGACCTCACAGCCACTCACTTCCATTCCTTTCTTCTTCCATCCTTCCAGACCGAAGCCACCATGGAGACAGAGGGGAAGAACAGACTTGCCGCCCCAATCCATTCTGACTCGCACACATAGAACCCGAGAGAGGGAGCTGGAGATTGAAGCCGCCGTCACTAATCTTCATTCAGCCATTGATTCATTCCGTAATCGTCAATTATTCATTCCCCAAGATCTTCATCCCATTCTAGTCATCTTCAGCATTCCATCTTGTTACATTAATATTCATTCATCATTCTCCTCTGTTCGTGGTGCATTTTTATGGCTATGTAAATTCCAGATTGCAAGGGGTTTAATCCTCCAACAATGAGTGGCTAATTGCATTGTCCAACGGTGATGATAAAGCTAACCGGAGTCCTTGAGCAATTAGGGGAGTTCTCTAAATTTTAATTTCACTTTCCAATTTTCTGTACGTGCAAATTATAATTCTAGGTTGCTAGATGTTGTGATTTGTATGTATGAAAGAGGATTATTATCGGTTGATGTAATTTGGATTGTGATACTTGTGTTAGATTGGTAATTTAGATTGTGATTGGACTATGGCTCTATTGTTATTCAATTACTTTCCTTTATTCTCTTGAAATCAATTGATTCTCTAGGGTTCTAGGAATTAATTTGATGTAAAGAGGATCTTTTATAAATCTAACGAAAGCTAAGCACTTAAGATATTCCTAATTGATTAATTGAGCCTAGGTTTAGATTATTTTAAAAGATTAGGAATATTGATTAGCAAGGGTCTTTGCTAGTCCTTATGCTTAGTTAAAAAGAGAGCTCAATATTAAAATTGGACAAGGAAGGTTAGTGGATTCAATCACCTAGGACATTCATTTTATAGAATCTAAGTACATCCATTTAGTTTAATTAGATAAAAAAACATTAGATACTTTTTGGTTAATTTGCTATTTGTGCTTAATTATTAGTAATTCGATTTAGGCTCCACGTAGAGATCGACTTAGGTTAGTGCTATTATATTGCATTCTAGCTTAGTTTTATTTGATAGCCCCACGACAAGGTTTTATCAGTATCACATCTTCATCCTCGAAGAGAAGTATAGTTTTGGAATTCGCGGGTCTTCGATTCCCAGATATGCCCTATCAAATTCATGGTATCTGGATTTCCCGTAAACTATCTCTTCTGGATAGACTTTATAATCTCAACTTAGATCTACTGATTGCCTCTGCATCTCGCTTGAATCTCGAGATGATACTATGGTATTGGATCCTGATCCATATGGAGTATATTCGAGATTCTTTTCCTGTTTCTGGATCCTCTTCTATTACTGATATGATTAGCCTCTCTGGCTTAATCATAAAAGATTCTTTCAATGGCTGTCTGAGCCATACTTTGCATCTTTCTCCAATATCGGCATCTCTTTCGGCTCATCGGCTTGGTAACAATTGGTTTTATCAACCCATAATCATCTATCATTCTTTTCTTTCCTGAGCGCCTTTCCTTTAGCATACCCATCTCAGCTTGTGGATTGTCTTCCTCTTTAACGGGCTCCTCCATCTCACGAGGATCGTCATCATTGATTGACGGTTCGGACCGTAAACTCATCTCCGAGGTCATACGCCTCGTAGTCAGGATCAAGTATTTGTGTTATCTTAGTGCTATCACTACTTATGCTTGGCTATTCAGAACATAATTGGGTTCATTAACTACGCAAGCATAAGTAACAACCAATAAAGCACTAAACACGTATCATTTACACTTCACATTAAACACACATCCATGCAACATCAATGCAATAAGGATGTCCAAAAACTTTTACTGTGGGCCCATAAGCCAAAACCTTGGGCTCTGATACCACCAAGTGTAACACCTCCTATTTTCCCCCTATATTTACTTATTATATCACTTATGAACCACTCTTGGGCCTTGGATAACTCAATTTGGCCTTTTTAGTGAACTTGAAAATTTTTCTTTTTCTTAAAAATGTTGTTACTGTTCACTGGCCCATTTTCCAGATTTTTGGCCCAACTTTGAAAATTCATAATTAATTCTATAAACTCGAAATGGAGTGGTTCCAATTTATAAATTTAGATTATTAAGTGATCTATAGGGGAAAAATACTCATTGGTTTCAGTCCTTGCCGATTTGAATTAGTTTATTCTAAAACCGTAGTAATGTCCAAATGGTCATTGTCTATTTTTCCAGTTTTTCCCTTAACTTTGGAAAATCATATCTCTTAATGTACACATCCAAATTTTGTAAAATTTATATCAATTTAAAGCTTAGAATGTGTAGTTTCTGACTGAAAATTTCAATCCATTTGGAGCTCGTTTTCTATTTTAAATCGCCACTGAAAACAGATTCATTTTTCAGGGCCTTTGGAACCCTTCAACTTTGAAAACCAATTTTTCTTTTTGTTACCAAAACCTCTTTTTGGTTCATGATCTTAACTCTAACATGCATGATTAGTTTCTTATCCTTCTTTAGCCTTCTTAGCTCATGATCATGCATGCATCATCCCATATTCATATGTTCTTCATATTGTAGTTAGGTTACAACCCTAACAACTTCAAAGAAAAATAACATCTTGCATATTTACACAAAACAAGCAAGCATATGCATCATCATCTTCAAGAATCAAGAACCTTTTCCTTACCCTTGCTTGTGCTTGCACCTACATGGTTAGTTGGGGGAGGATGACATTTGGAAATCCCAAAAGCAAAACCACAT
>JANTPZ010130430.1:0-20728 GCA_025593235.1 Vachellia pachyceras
TCCATTCAAAATTAGTGTGCATACTCCACTCAGATCTAATTTACTCCAGAACTTGTCTTGTTTCTTGATCAAGACCACATACATGCATTTGAGTTCATGAACATGATAGAGGCATTTTATTCTTCACCCTGCTGTCCCAAACACAAGCCCTTGAAATTAATCCCTCGTTCAGCCAATTTGAGCCATTCACTTTTGATTCTTTCCATACATTGCATTATGGCACAGGCACAATGCATGGCGTTCATATTTGAATTTCAAAGAAACCGAACAAGGTTGCAAAATCTGAAGCTGAAGTTGAGTCTGCTTATTGCTTGCAGAAAGGAAAAGAAAAGCAAAATATAGATGAAAAAAAGCAGCAAAGGAAAAAAAATTGTGGGAAAAGAAAGAGCCAATGAAGAGCAAAAGAAAAAAAAGAGAGTGGAAAAAATATAGATGAAAAAAGAAGCAAAGAAAAAAATTGTGTGAGAAAAGAAAGAGCCATTGAAAAGCAAAAGAAAAAAAAGAGAGAGGAAAGAAACAGAAAAGCTTGCAAAGAAAAAAATATAGATGGAAACAAAACAGAAAAGAAAAAAATTGTGTGAGATGGAGTTACTCTATGCAATTTCCAGCTTTACAAGTGCTGTTTAGACTCATGGGATGTATGGTATTGGTTTTCTGTTGGTGACAAAAATTCAGAAAAATCACACTTGGTTTCTCGGTTATAACTAATCTTGTGCATAATGCCTGACCATGTGCCATTGATTCTACCATTTCCATCATAGCCTTTCCAACATTACAACCAAAAGCAAAGTCCTCTTGATTCATTGCTCTAGTGCTATAAAGAATGGTGGAGATATTAGAAACATTACAAGCCTATGGTAGGGGTTAGGCTAGTGGAGAGGAGTGAAATGAATCCTGAAGAGAGTAAGTGAGGAGAGTGAAACAGTACACCCCAAGTTGCCTTCTAAGCATTACTCACTTTGGGTAAGCTAAGTTCATGGATCATTTGATTTGTATTTGTGCATTTTATCAGTGTTATTGATTTAAGATTGAGAATCTATTTGGGTTGCATATTCTTTCTATCCTATGATTTCCTTGATGACTCTTGCTCTAAAGTACCTTTGATATCTCCTCTTTTGTTTTCCACTTGCTTCTTATCCAAGCCTACTTTACCACCCTATAAAAGTCCTTTTGATCCTTGTTTAGCATTTGATTGTTAGTGGTAGAGAACCTAGATAATAGCCAAGCTTATGGAAAGGGGATTGGGTAAGGTGGATTTGAGTGTAAACACAAGCCTAGACACTTTGAGTGAGAGAGCTAAACACTTGCCATTCGTGAGGAACTACTGGCTTAGATTCACCTTGTTAAACATGTTGCCATGATGCTTAGAAACTTGATTCATGTGAAGTTACTTTGACAGGAAAACTGTTGAATTACCCTGGTTTGCCTTTGCTTGTGACTCTTATATTTCCATTTGTTCTCAATCCTGTTTGTTTGGTCCGTTTCAGTTTTTTTCTTTTCATTTCTTCACTTTGCCATTTGCATTTTATCTTGGATCCTGAGTTTTGCACAATAGTATCCGATAACTTCTGTCACACCAAATTTTCAATCAATAGATGTTTGTGGAAATGTAATAATTGTTGCAATTTTTCTATTTGCTGATGTCTAGGAGGGATTTGGAGGGAAGGAGTGGAGAAAAAAATTGTGTTGAATTTAAAAATATTGGAGAAGTGGGATTATAAAATTTTAATAAAGAGAAGATGTACAATAAAAGAGGAAGAAAGATTAATTAAAAACTTAGATTAATTAAAAACTTTTAAACCCACTTATCTAATTTCCTTAAATCTACCTCATAAAAGTTTGTACTCCCCTCCCCTCCAAATAAGTCTCCCTATCTACTCTCTCTCTCTATATATATATATATATATTCTACTCTATTCTATTCTATATCAGTCTATAATTGAAGACTGTAGTTTTTATTTTATGCTCTGTTTGTCTGTTTGTTACAGGACCGCAGGATGCAGGCAATGCTGGCCTTGATTGGCCAACACGATTGAATATTGTGAAAGGAATCACAAAAGGTCTTGGGAATCTAATCCACTTCATTAGTCCATGTCATACTTTTGTGCTATTTCCATTGCTTTGTTCTTGGGAATCTAATGCATTTTGACATTTGATTGTTGTAGGAGAGGTTAAAGACGAAGAAAAAAAGCACAAACAAAAGGAAAGGATGATTCTTACTTTTATACTATTATAATTTTCTTAGATTTCAAACTTTTATTTTAGGGAAACTAATCCATTTTGTACAAATGTTTGTTGCAGGAGAGGGTAAAAGAAGGACATGAAGAAAAAGAGCACAAACAAAAGGTTGAGGCTTACCTTTATGCAATTATGACATTTCTTAAATTTCCAACCTTTATTTAGGGGAAACTAATACATTTTGTACAATGGATTGTTGTAGAAGAGGCTAAAGACAAAACATGGTGGAAAAGAGTGCAAATAAAAGGAAAAGTTAAGGCTTGCCTTCATACTATTGTAATATTTCTTAAATTTCCAACCTTTATTCTCTGGAAACTAATCCGTTTTGTACAATCAATTGTTGCAGAGAGGTTAAAGACAGAATATGAAGAAAATGAACACAAGAAAGAAAAGGTTGACTCTCACCTTTAAACTACTAGAATGGTCGAGAGAGAGGAAAAAAATATAGATGAAAAAAGAAGGTCCTTAGTTTTCCATCCTTTATTTTTGAGAAACTGATACTTGTACAATAATTGTTGCAAGAGAAAAAAAAGAGAGAGGAAATATATAACATGTCTTGTCTTGTTACTACTATAAAGGGTTCTTAGCTTTCGTACAATTTTTTTATGAATAATAACATGTCTTGTATTTATACCTTTCATTTCTAGTGTTGTAACTTGTCAAGTTAAACTACAATTTGATTGAAAATATTCATTTCTAATGAATTTGATACAAAGTGAGCTAAAAGGGGTATACGTTCATGAGATCAAATTCTTTTATCAAATCGCTCATAAATGTACTTCGAGTTGTATTTGGAATGAATGAACCAGATCTTTAAAGTAAAATCAGATTTTATAGATGGTTTAACTTTTTTGAAAAATGCATCTTGTGCTTTATTCAACTTGCATTGAAAGCTATATGCTCATTTTGAAGAAATTTATTTTGTTAAGGATGGGGATGCAGCAAGAGAGTGCGAAACAAAATAATATAAAATAGAAAGATAGAATAGGCTATTTCTAGTTGCCTATTTGAAATATGTATTTTTTTGTTTGGGTTATATATTGATTTAATATGAGCATGCTGAGGAACTTCTTGAATGGATGTGAACTTCGTACTCAAACTATTTATGTTGATTGTGTTATTCAAGCTGGACTTTTTAATCATTATTATTCGATAGTTTATTTTGACTGGTCTTCCTTAATCTGCATATGGATATTTTTTAAGGGAGTTTCTATTTGGATATGCAGAGAATAAAAAATAATACATATTCTTTTGTTAATGATTAAAAAATAAAAAGGAAGTTATATTGATCATAATTAATGAGTTTAGAACTATTACAGTGGTTCTGTCTAAGTAAAATTGTACAACTTAAAGCTGATTTACTTGTATGGTTGCACATGCGTTAGAGGAAGATTTAGTTTAGGAGATTGCCAATTGATGTGAAGAAACATATGACCTAAGTCAGCTGCATGGAGAGTCTTTTGCTTATTTGCAGCGGTTTAGAAATTCAAGATTATTGACTTAGAAGCTTCTATCTGTTAGTGAAAGTTAGTTTCTGTCCTTTCATCTCGTAGGAGTTTTGATTCATCAGCTTTATTAGATAATTCTTGTTATTAAGTAAATTTTATAATTACTTCTTATTCTTGTAGCAATACTATACAGATCTGGGGAGAAATGAATAAATTTCATGTTTGTCTGGCCAGAATATCCTAATGTTATGTTCACTGTAAATCACCAACCATTGGGCCAGTGACACATGTTATGCACATTGCCATTGGCACCTTGACGATGCTCCATGAAATGTTCTGTTTATAGGTTCCAGGAAATTAATATCTATTTTGATTTGGGACTAATCATCATGCTTACAAGGAAGCATTTGAGCCCATGCACAAAATGACTTTGAAACTGTAACATACTGCTGATGTTCAATTCTGCTTCACTTGTTCTGACAATGCCAATGTGTCGAATCTGGTTTTTGGATGCATGATATTTGTTCAGAATTACTTATATTTGCCTTCATTATCATAACTGTGTAACAGAAACACACAAATGAAGTTTTTTTCTGTATGGCTTTAACCCGCAATGGAATTGTAACCAGGTATATTATGTCAATTTATTTTTTTTGTTGCATGAAGTTTCAGCACAGTGGAAGCGCTTACCTACAGGCAATGAACCCCCACCTGCTCGTGCATATCATTCTATGACAGTTATTGGTTCACGGTATATGCTATTTGGTGGTTTTGATGGAAAATCAACTTAAGGTGATACATGGTTGTTGGTTCCACAAGGTGAATACTGTAATTTATGGTTTCAAATGTATCTATATATATTGGGTTTTTTGGTCAATAATTTATTTATTTATAGTTCAATTGCCATTTTACTTCAGGTTTTTCTTTGATATGTCTGAAAGGGCATGTTTGATTAACTTATTTCTTTGTTCAATCTCTTCAGCATATCGAAAGCAGCAAAAAGCCTTTCAAGATCTATTATTAAAAATAAGGAATTCTTAATTTGATCTAGAGTCTGAAATTTTAATTAGCTGTAATGATATGATTTCTTGCAAAGTGATATTGTTCTCTGCCTATTCTTCACTAATAAAGAATTGATTTAAGCATAAATTCCTCATCCTAACTTTCACTTTTTTGCCTGTTCCTCAGAGGATCCAATTACTAAGAGATTAGCTGCATCTCCACTCAATAATATCCCTGAAAGTAAGTATTCTTCATCGGTAAATGATGCTTTTCAGTCTTCATTGAAGGTATAAATCAAGTGCACTGAAGTGGCAAAGATTCTTGGCAATTGTTTTGGAATTCAGAAATTTTATGATTTATAGGCAAAGTTTGGACACATTCCAATATGTGTCCCCTTTTTGTTGTTATGGGTTTATCTTTATGGCTTTACTTGATCACTACTGTTACTTTTGTCAGGAAAGTCAAACAGAAAAATCTCTCATCTCAGAATTGCAAAAACGGTTGGAGATATCAGTTTCAATGTCCAGTTCTAGGCTTCCTATTGTTGATGAGCTGAAAGAAGAACTGCTTGAATTGGCATCAACGTTAGCTGGAGAACAAGTTTCTGGCAATTTACAGGTAAGGTGCATTTTTCACACATGCTGTGTACAATATTCATTCTGATTGAGGTTGTTTTTCTTGCCCACAACAGGCAGTGGAAGCACTACGTGACCACTGGAAGAAGTCTGAACCAGATTTGGTTAAACTTGTGGAGCTTGGACCTTTGCTTCAGAATTATGAACGTCTGATTTATTGACACCATCTGTAAGAATCATTATTGTACCTTTACTGCCTTCCCTTTCTTTAATGCAGACATGAGTCATACATGTAATATTTGTTTCAAAATGCAGAGCTTGATCAACTTTATTTCGTCAACAAGTTCAGTTCTTGACAGCTTTTAGTTTTGTGTGCATGTTTCAATATTATTGTTTACTTTGATGTCACCATCCTACTTGTTTGATTTTACAGCCTGACCTGCTTCATGAGGGGGGTTTTTTTTTTTTGTAGCATTTACTGAAATTATTGGATAACTCATTACAGGCCATTTTTGTTTGCTCAGCTATCTTTTTTAGACCGTGAAACTTAGATATCCAAGTAGAGGGCCTGTAATGAGTTGGATATCCAAGTAGAGGGCTGTAGTAGCTGATCCTTTTAGACCGTGAAACTTAGATATCCAAGTAGAGGGCTATAGTAGCTGTCTATAGAATAAAAGCAGAAGCTATCTCATCCTGATAATTGGCCATCTAGATGGCTTAGCTTCGATGCCATTTGGGTGAAGTTGTTAACTGTTTGTGAACATAAACTCTGTAGGTTGCCAGCCATAGCCAAGATATATTGCTCCTTGTTCAAGCGGTTTTGTAGTGCAAGATGTTATAGGCTCCACCAAATTAAAGCTGTAAATTATTGTCTTTTATTCTAGGATTTTAATTTAATATTGTCTTTTCATGTTTTCCCTAATTTTTCATATAAAAGAAACTGCAGGGCTTACGTGGACTTATATTTCAAGTGAACTTAATTTATATTAGTAAATTATTGTGATGTCCTTGAACATTTGACTTTTTTGTGCTGTAAGTTTCGAATAAAATACTTTCACTTATTAAAAATTCTCCTTATCCAGTTTATGGATGTTTTGCTTTTCTCAACTTGATGGATCGAGGTTTTTACCTATTCCTGATGTTGCTTCTTTAGATTTATCAGTTTTATCATATCAAAGATGCTTCCCAGGTATGTTTTTCAGGTTCTGGCCGTTTCTTCTTTAACTTGGTCTTCTGTTTCCCCTTTACCATCTTTCTTTTCTACATTCGGGAAACTTGATTTCATTTTGTTTAATAAGTAGTATGCTGATTTTCTATGTAAAAGCCGGTCTTAAATTTATGAGTTAGACAATGAATTTACTTTATTCTTAATTATAAGATATCAGTCCATCTTGTCTTTTAAATTTATAATTGTTTCACCAAAGCATCCTTGGCAGTGTTTGGTTCAGCGGTAGAAGTCCTAAAAGGAGCTTTTGTGGTCCAAAAGCACTTATGAGCCTTGTGCAGTCGTTTGGTCCAGCGGTAGGGTAGAAGGAGAAGTCGATTGGAAGTAGCTTCTGGCGAGAAGCTAAAATGGGTCACGGCGGCAGGAGAAGCTAGCAAAATCCCTCACATGTCGTTCCCTTCCTTCTTCTCTTCCCCGCTCTCTCTGTCACCGAGCCTTTCTGCCTCACTAGATTTCTTCCTTTGTTAGCTTATTAGATCACTTTGGTTCCAGCTTAATCTCTCTCTCCAATTTCCCTCTTTTATTTGGTTGTGGATCTACCATTTCCACCTCCTATCAACTTCAATTCTGCTGGAACAAGATCTTACGGAGCTCGAATTTCTATCGAACAATATCTGCTCTGGGTTTGAGGCAAGTGGAGATTTTGATTGCTGGGTCAATCTGAGATTGGAAGTTCTGGGAGTAGGAGAATATGAAAGTCCCTTGCTGTTCAGTTTGCCAGACACGGTACAATGAGGAAGAGCGAGTTCCACTTCTGCTCCAATGTGGGCATGGGTTTTGCAGAGAGTGTCTCTCAAGAATGTTCTCTGTGTCCCCATATAGGACGCTAGCTTGTCCGAGGTGTCGCCATGTGCCCGTCGTTGGGAACTTTGTGCAGACTCTGCGCAAGAACTATGCCGTGCTGGCTCTTATTCACTCGGCTTCGAATGTGTCCAGTTATACTACCATAAAGAAGAGGAGACAAGCTAGGAAGGGATATGATGCGAGGAAGGTTTATTAGGTAAAAGGGAGGAGAGGGGAAGAATGGTGTATGTTTATTTTTCTCAATTTATTCGGAATCAAATGCGGTAATGTCAGCTTGTTTTATTCTGTAATGGGTATCTTGCTATGGTAAAAATCCCAGGAATGGGTAGCTTGTTTTGTGTGGTGTTAGTATTAATTGAAAGAAATTTTCTTTTTTTAATATTTAATTCACGTATATTTTTAATTACTCCATTTCTTATTTTTATTATTTTTCTTATCATCAGAATTATCACAAATAGTTAAAATAAAATATATGAATATATAAGTATGTAATTTTTCATCAAAAATCACTTCTCAAAAGTTTATCCAAACGGTTTCACCTTTTCAAAAAAAATCACTTTTCAAACGCTTATTCAAACATAAATCACGTTTCACTTTTGACTTCTATTCAGAATTCCTTTTCCAAAATAACTTCTACCAAAAAGTCACTTTTTTTACCGTTTATCCAAACGGTGCCCTTATTGATTGCATATATCAAGGGGATTTTCATCAAGGTTAGTTCCAATGCATATGATTAAAAAGGGTATTATATGGAAACCAACACATACCGATAACTAACTGAATTGATTTTTTTAGTATCCACAAATTAGCTATCTAATTCTTATATTAAGGATTGGAGGGAGGAATATGTTATTTACCTTTTACATATGTTCAATTTTTACAGAAAAAGAAAACATGTTTTCATTGTCTTGTTTTTTCTTTTACCACATTGCAGTTACGTATGGATGATGTTCCAAAACTCTTGGAAGGTTACAAGCAGCTACCTATTTGAACTTAATTTGTCTAATGAATTTTAGTATAATTTTATTTAAATTTAAAAGATGATACTCAGACAACCATTCAAGAATCGCTGTTTAGTTTTGGTATAGTTTACAAGTAATAGGAGTATCAACTTTTGTTAAGACCTCACCTGTTGTTAAAACCTGGCCAAGTATATGGTCATTTGTATCAAGGATGTAATTTTACATATCTTTGTTCCAATTTTGGAGAAGTTTAAAAGACAAGACAAGATGGATCCTGTCTATTGCAAATATTGGTGCATAGAGCATTTTATTTAAAGGGAAAATTGATCATTCGGGATACATGTAATTTTGATCCCTAATCTTGATTCGGTTGAAATTCAGTCATAGAACTGGAGTTTAGTGTAACTTAATTCTTATAGTTTTGACTCGGTTGAAACTTAATTTATAAACTGATGCTATACAACTCAATTTCTGTTACATGGCAATAATAATGAATGGGTTACCTTGTAAGTGGACCCTTATAGTTTGGAGTTTTAACGGAGTAGTTATGATTGCAACAGAATATATATATATATATATATGATATAATTCATTTTTAGCCCCCTTCTTTGTACCGCTTTTTTATAGTTTTAAGTTTTGACTATTTAAAATGCTGGTTTTTACATTTTAGGAAATAAAATTATAAGGATCAAATGTACCATGAAAGTATACTTGTACAAGCAACAAAGTGACAAAAAGATCAATTTTTTCTTGCAAAAAAAATATAGATAAAGCTAATTGATAAACTTAGAAGCAGCCGCAGGAATTTTTGTTTCAATTCATGGATTCTATGGTCCTGCTCAGCTGCTCCAACTTCTTCATCCTTATTCTTTCACTCTCAGTCAGTAGCTGAGAATAAATTGGTAGTCAAAGTCAAAATAAATAATAAATAAACGAAATAGAAGATATATAATTTAAATCCGCCGAATGGATGATAAATACCTCCATTAATGTTGTGATCAGATGAGCTTTCTCTTTTTTCTTTTCATTGAAAGCTTCCAAGGCTTCTCTATACTCTTTCTCCTACCATTCAATTCCAAAATTCAGATTTTATTTTAACAAATTCTTAAAAATTTTAAAAAATTGCACCTTTTTCTAGAAGCTCTGTCCTATTGGCTTCAAATCTCTGTTAGCCATGTTAATTTTCTTACGCACCATTGCTACTTCCTTTCTCAGGGGATCTTCCAACACTTAAGCTCCTTCAAGATTGAACACATTAACAAATAAGAACTTTCTATATGATCTTTAATAATAAAAAACCTTTTAGGCAGAATACTTTTTTGTGTGTGTCTCTTTCTCTTAACTATCCGTTCCTTCAATATTTTCTGCTCCAAACCATCTCGTTTGATTATTAAGAGAGTAATTTTAAAATTGTGAAAGCAGTAGTTAATTTCAACTAAATTTTTATCTATATGAAGTTGTAATAAGAATATGATGGATTATGATATTAAAAAAAATTAATTTCATGAAGAACATGCAAGTTTTGTCCATTATAATATAGGGAAATTAATTTATAAATCCTACAGTTTCACTTGATTTATAATTAGGTTTCTATAGTTTTTTTATTATATCCTTATAGTTTTACCTTATTTTAATAAGGTCTTTTTATTTTTTTTCCTTTTTACCGGTCACATGAAACTAACTGAAACTACAAGAATTTAATTTGAAATCAGGTATAATTATAATGACATGATAAAAAAGGGAAAAAAGTCACGGATTTGATTAAAAACAAAGTGAAACTATGAGAACACGATAAAGAGAAATAAAATTCAAGACCTACTTAAAAATTAGAAAAATTATTAGTGTTATAAACATTATATATGGATGTCCATAAACTATTGGCCTTCCATATTCTGTTTCTAATAAGTAATAACCTCTCTCATGAATAGCTTTTAGATGTTTTTATGAAATGGTTACATTTTGTATTGTATACTAATGGGAATTGATGTTTGGATTTATTCAATGTAACATTAGTTGAATTGAAAGCCTATATATGGAAGTTATGTACATATGATGGAGATGGAAAAGATGAAAGAATTGTTCCTCTCCTCCTTACAATTTCTCTTGCTTGTTCATCTCCCTAATCCCAAATCTTCTATTTACATAACACGTTATCAGCATGATCCTCTATTGGATGAGTTCATGACATTTTGTTGATCTTTGCTGCTTTTATTTGTTGCATAAAGATATCCAAAGATATTCAGATTGTATGGTAAGACTGTTCCAATTTGTTTAAAGAGTACATGGCCTTGCAATTTAAGCAAAGTATATATTTCATTCATTAATAATTAGAGGTTTTTCTTGTATTGATGCTCACCACCAGTGGTAAGAGGTATTTCATTTTCAATTGCATAATTGCTCTGGTCTAACTTACTTTACTTGAGGAAACTGGGCGGTGTCATCAGTTAAATTAGCTATGAAGGATTGTGGAATTGCAATGACCTTGTACACATGGTGAGAATGAAGAGCATTTGTGTGTGAAGCTGCTTAAGCATTCCAGGAGGAATCTTGACACTTATCATCCAATTCCTGAACAATTCCTTCACACTGAAGCCAAAATTCCCCGGTAAAGTCCAAAACTAATCTTCTCCAAGTTATTTAATCTTCGAGCCTTCCAAAATGGAAAAGGACGAACAACACCTTTTGAATGCAGCTCATGAGAATAACTCTTAACGTAATAATGCTTGAAAACGAGGAGATTCAGACTCCTTTGGGTTTTCATATTCATATGCTGTCTCTGGAGTGCATGCAGTACAGATGATTCTGGTTGTTGCGTTGCAGGTACGCTTGATAATTCCTATCATAAAAGGGCCTTGTGTGACTTATGAAAATTTTTGCCATGTTAATATGATTCGTATATACTAGAGTTGATATAATTCCTAGTTATATACATTACAGTAGATATCTTCATGAGTTTATCTTCTTTACTTTTACATATCTTTATGGCCTCCTACACCATTTTCTTCCTCATCCTATTGTTGAGCAGTATTGTATAAAATATGATTGAAAGGTAGAAATATCTCCAAGATGATTTTACAAATCGGATTTAATAGTGTCATTGAGCTTTGTTTAAGGAGCCACATCACAGGATCGAGAGTATCCTATCTGCTTTGATTACTTACTAGTCCTCTTTCGTCTAATTTTTTTGGGCCCCTAAATTTACCTACTTTATATCTTATTCATGTGAGTCTGTGACCTATATTCTGCTTGACGGAAAATGTTATTTATCACAATTATATTCTTCCTATTTATTATTTATTAGCAATGCATATGATTTGATTTGTTGTTTTTATTTAATTTTTAAATGTACTCATTTAATTTATCAAGGTTATATATAGTTTAAAATGGCATTTATTTTACTAATTATAATTAATTTGAAGTCTTTTCAGTTCAAACTCTATTTGTTACTGTAAATATTTTATGGGATGTTTAAAGTGAATAAATTTTAATAGTTAGAAAATAATTACTCAATTTTTATGAATATTAAGGGTGCAACTTATTGCTAAGTAATTGAGGAAACGTAACCGTTGACTTCTTTATAGGATTTAGTTGCTTAATGTGATGTTTATTTTCTAAATAATTGGTACAGCAAAGAAATCGTACATTCAACCTCAATTGATGATTGATGTTCCCTCACAATAATTTATCTCAATTCAGTTACGATTGAATTTCCTTTAATGCTCAATAATCTTTTGGGAGGTATTAAAAAAACCATTTAAATCTTCCTTAATTTAATATCTTATCTGGCATGCTTGCTATTAGTCTTTTACGGTGGAGCTTAGCATTAAAGTCATTGTTCTACCTTCCAATACGTTAAAGTTCCTCTTTTACCTGTTGGTGGTATTTAATAATGGGTCTATGAGCATGAGAATGGATTTGGCCGTGTACAATAAATATTTTGTGGTGTTGTGGAATTTTTAATAGATATTATTACTGTATATATGTCAGAAAAATATTTTTTGTCCGTTGGTGAATTTAATTCATATGATGGGTTTTATTATTTTGGTTAATGAGTATAATGAGAGTTTAAAACCATTTGCACAACAGTTGCATGTTTGGAATTGAATTTAAGTTTTTCATAACAAGTTACGCATTGATTGTTTTCTTTTCCTAACGGGA
This sequence comes from Vachellia pachyceras, assembly GCA_025593235.1. Lineage (NCBI taxonomy): Eukaryota > Viridiplantae > Streptophyta > Magnoliopsida > Fabales > Fabaceae > Vachellia > Vachellia pachyceras. The sequence goes on from JANTPZ010130430.1 coordinate 12,413, forward strand.
GAGAGAGAAAAAATTGGAGCAGTGGTTAACAGTTTCGAAGGCTTTTTATACTTGTTTGTGCCTTTGTGAGTGAGTGTATATCCCATATCCTATATATCATATTTAGAAACAAAATAATTGAGATTTCTATCGTTCTAAAATTAGAGTTTAAAGGATAAGGTATATTGTAATATTCTGCAACATTATAGTTTCAATAAATGTTCTTGATGGTGAAATTATTTCTCTTTGGCAATTCTATATAATATATCCTTAAGATGCACGTGGAGGATTGTTCTTATGAGAAATAAGCCAATGAAGGATCATAGATTGGTAGAGGTATTTTGATTTTTTTTTTTGGAATAATGGTTGGATAGCAATAACTCATAAGAAGAGTACAAACAGGCTTGCAGAGCCCCTAAACAACATTATCACCAACGCCCCAGGCAATAGGAGGTGGGTGAGCAAATACAAGGAAATTTCCACTAATATCATGAGCTAGTTTAGCCAAGTAATCTGCATCAGTATTTTCTTCTATAGGTACATGGTTTACAATGAATAGCCAATCTCTATTTAGAAGGTCCCTGGCTTCATTGACAATATCGATGAAGGGATGATTCATTGAGCACCCCCTAAGCATTAAATTAATTGCCTTAATAGAATCAGACTTTACCTCTATCATACGAATACCTCTACTCCAGCAAAGGTACAGACCATGTATGATGCCTATTAACTCTGCAATCGCTGACGGTACATTCGTGAGCTTGCAACTATACCCTTTCACCCAGCTTCCATCCTCTCCCCTGATAATGCCGCCGCAGCCGCATCTTCCTGATCTGAGTACAGAAGCGTCCGTTTCCAAACTATGGAAGCCTCCCCTATTTGGGTTGCTGTAATGCATCTCTCCCCTAGTTCTATTATAAAGAGTACACCTGGTCTTGAGATCCTGATCTAGGCAAGCACGAAAGAAGCTAGAATTGGGATTGAAGGCCTCATCCTCTTCTTCTGTACTAAACAACTTTTTACATCTATTCACCCAGATATCCCAACAAGTGTATCCAAATAAGATAGACCATTGCACTTTCTTTGTAGACATCTTACCCACCTCATTACTAAGATTCCAGCGAACCCATTCTACTCCCTACAAAGATGAGAAAATAGGCCATTTAGAGGGATGTACAATTGCTAACCACCTCTCCCGAGCTTTCTGACAGTCCCTTAAAAGGTGCATATCATCCTCTTCATTAGAACAATTAAATGGACATGCTGCAGACACATCAATCCCTCTGTTAACTCTGAGTTGAGCGGTGTGGACTCTGCCATGGGTAAAGAGCCACATAAACGTCTTGATCTTCTCAGGAACCTGCCATCGCCATATTTTTCTCCATATGTTGTCCTCCTGCTGATGGATACCTGCAAAAAGAAAATGGTATGCAGAATTAACAGTGAAACAACCGTCAGTGGACGGTTTCCAGATATATTGATCCTCTCCTCTCCCCTCACTAGGTGGGTGGGCACTGGTAATGCACTCAATAACTTGGGGATGAAACCAATATTCCAATTTCTGAATGTCCCAATCACCATTCTCATTAACATAATCCAACACCCTTTCCTTCAAGTTGTTGATCCCCTCGCAACTCGGCATCAAGTTAATCAAAGGTTGGTTAACTTCCGACCAATTATCATGTCAAAAATTAGCCAACTTTCCATTTCCCATCTTCACTCCTACTCCCCTTTTGAACTTACCCCACATTTCACAAATACTTCTCCATGTGAGAGATGAAGAGTTCATCTTAGTAACCTTCGGCATCGCCTGATCCCCACACTTATATTTGGATCCGAGGACTCTCACCCATAACGCTTCTCTGTTGTTTACGAGATTCCAACATAGCTTCATAATGAAAGCCTCATTCTGCTTGCGCAAATCACGAATTCCTAACCCACCATTTCTCTTGTCCTTGGCTATAACGTCCCAGGACACAAGATGCATTTTTCTTCCTTCTTCATTGCTGCCCCAAAGAAAGTCTCTGCTTCTTCTTTCAAGGTCTTGAACTAACTTCTTTGGAAGAAGCATGGATTGCATGTGATAGTATGGGAGAGTAGATAACACTGATTTAATAAGTGTAGCTCGTCCTGCCAAATTAAGGGAGTTCCTCTTCCAACCAGCAAGTTTTCTATTGCTCCGTTCAATTATTGGGGAGAATGTAGCACAGGAGGCCCTATTGTGTAATAAATGGATACCAAGGTATTTCCCCAAATCACCTGTTAACCCCACATCCATTATTTGGCTCAGCTGCACAGCTCGATTAAAGTTCACATTCCTCGAGAAATGGACTTTCGTCTTCCCTTTATTCATCCTCTGCCCCGAAACTGCACAAAATCTATTAAGGCAGTTCTGCATTACGTGCATTTAGTAAACGAAGCTTCTCCAAAAAGGATTAAATCATCAGCAAAAAACAAATGTAACAATTGGGGACCACTAGGTGTCAGTTGGATTGGGCTCCATTCACCCTCAGCAATTGCATCCTTAATGATATGACTAAGCCTCTCCATGCATAGAGTGAAGATGTAAGGGGATATGGGGTCCCCCTGCCTAATGCCTCTCGTAGGACGGAACTCCCTGGTCTCTCCCCCATTCCAAATGACTTTAAAAGAGCTCTTTGCCTTTTTCTTCTCCTCCAATTTGGCAAGTCTATCATAATATTCATTCGTCACCTTATCCATTATTTTATCAAAGCCAGGAATCGTCCTCTCCATTTTCTTGTACACCCGAGTGTTGAGAGTGTCAAATAACTAGTACAATCTCTGCCAAAACCAACGCATATGAAATGCGATGTTAAGGAGAAGACATCATAAGCAAGTTGTTATCCAAAGTGAAGATCTGGACTGTGCCCAGCTATTAATATTCCGCAAGATTGAGACGACACTAGTTTTAAAGAATCTAATTGCAATCTCTTAACATGAATCTGTCGATAAGGTTCATACTATTATGATGTTTGAGATCTTGGTGAGAAAGAAGCAGATCAATAGTGAGACTGGCTAGTAGTTGAGAATTGCCTCCATCTCATTTACATGTTCAGTGACAGAAGGGGGTCATGGACCAAAAGGTGAATTATAATGGAAGATAACAAAACTTCCTCTGGTTTAGCTAGAGGGTGGAGGGAAAGCAAATATAAAGAAAAGTCAAACTTGGCAAGGAAAGTATAAATTCAATCCTAACAAGAAAAGAAAGGGAAAAAAAAGAAACTCACTCTAGTTGAAAAAGGAATTCAAATACTGCTCAGATGAAAAATGCATACCTTAACATCCTTATTCCGGTGCCTAGGTATGGAGGACCAGTACTGAAGGAATCAAAAGGTTCACCGTACAACTCGCCATTATATGTTATTTGATCCATTGCTTGTTCAGTGCTTAGAACTTCCCATGGCCTTAACCCAAGAATAATTTTGGCCAACTGCTTCTTATAATACATGAAAGAAACAAATGTAAATTAGCTAATATAGCAGTAACAGTCAGTAGCCCAAGATGTTTCTTTATGAGAACACCATGACAGTGAAGACAGTCATTTAATATTTGCAACACACTAAGCATATGCATACCTAAGATTTCTGGGGATGTATTTGTTGGGCATGTGATCCTGCTCCAAAATAGTGGTCAGTTCAGAACCACTAGCCCAGAGAAGCAGAGCATGACTTGGAATTCTAACTCCAGGCCAAACACCGTCATTAGCTTCTGGTACTGCTAAATCACGTCTCTTACTTTCTATAGCCTCTTTGTGGAGCTGCTTATAAGTCTTCTTTTTCATGTCCCCTTAAGAGGAACCCACGGTGGTATACCTTTCTGCAGTTTGTGAAGAAAAGATGTTGCTGCAGCACCTAGTCTAACTGAAAAATGCCAAACCAAGAATCAAACTTCTCCAACGCAAATAGGTGACTTGACCACTTGGATTTGTATACTTCCGCAGCAGTCTTCACCAATAGCAAACTTTGCAGTCTGTCTATGAGAATTTGCTTTTGTTGTAATACTAATAATATCCTTTACCAGCAAGACAAGGAAGACGAAAAAAACAAAAAAGAAGGGAAAATAAATTGAAATTTAACAGACCTTCCCATGTAGCAGTAGCAGGTTCCAAGCCATAAACCATGTGGATAGGCGGTCATTGATCCATATACTCACCCCAAAAATGAAAGTATTCTTATCAATTATCCCAGCACCCCATGCTGTTTTAAGAGTAATCAGCTCACATGGTCCCCGCGAACGTCCCAACCGATCCTTATACCACCATCCTCCCCTCATGATAACTGAAACAAAAGAAATAAAAGCACCATTTGCAACCACCTCATGTATAAATAAAATGAAGAAAATTAAGAGACAAATTGCATCCGTTGCTATGAGTGATATCATGTACCCTTCAACCAATAATTACGCAGGGTAGATATCCCACATTCAACTCTCATCTTAAAATAAAAACAAACAAATAAAAACAGCATATCTCTCACTGTAATTATATATATATAGTTATAGTAGCATATCTCTTCAGGGACATCCAATAAAATTGGAATGATAAAGAGAAGATTAGTGTAACCCCTAGGTAAAAATAACACGCATAAATCAAGATGATGAGATATGTTTACATGAAACCTGTCGGGTTGTGAATGAATTAGATCAGAACGAGTTGATATCAAATTTGAGGTCTGGTTTAATATAGACTTAGGGTTCTACAAAACAACCCACCCAAGGTCGGGTTGGATTATACGGTTGACTGGATCAGTCTAAAAACCTCAATGTAAATTTTTTGTTTTTTTCCCTTCATAAAAAGCAAAATTTCAACACAAGGATAACAAATTAACATAAAAAAACCTAAAACATATAAAATACATCCCCAAATATTAAAAGTTAATTATGAATTGATTATTTTCACTATTTAACAATAACAAGTTTCACTATGAACATAAATTTTTTTTAAAAAAAATAAATAACTAAAAAATAACTAAGACCAGATGATGCGATCCAACAGGACGCATCAGATTCCAATGATCTGTTAAAAATTTCAAGTGAAGATTCAAGGACGAATCCTTTTGAAGAGAGAGGGATGATGTGTTTTAGTTTGACGCAATAAATTTAAATAAACTTTTTCAAATTTCAAGTGGATTTGCAAATCATATTTTGAGCTTAGAGGCTTCAAATTAAAGAGTTTGAATCATGTGCTATACATAAAAGCACTCATTTGAACTTAAATAATCACATTTTGGGATCACTAGATCGAATCAACTGATTTAAATACCTGATCCAACCCAACTAGCCATTGTGGTTGTCCCTGGGCTTGTCCCTTTCATCACCAAAAAGCTAAAAAAGAAAGGAAGAAGATGGAGCACCATCCTTTTTTTCTTACAATTTTTATAAGTTAAATTGGTAATTTCACTGCAGACCTCACACCCAATTTTTTTCTTTTTAATTGTGGCCCTCATATCTATCATCATTCTTTTTTTTGCTAAGCACATATCTCTTATTAGAGATAATCTTACCTGAAACACTATTGGGTAACATACCTCTCAACAAGTTCAAGTGAATTCACCATATTGTGAATGATCAGCCTCTTTCACCATACTCACTCCCTTTAATTTAACCATTAATTTTTCATTGTGGTTCCATTACCTATTTTTTTATGGGTCCTACGTTTTCCCCACCTACTCCCAACTATATAAAAATGTCAAAAATTTGAACAAAATTAAATATATAAACTTTGGGTAACTATTATTGCGAGTAAGAACTAATAATGCCCAAAAACCTTTTTTATTTCCAATTCCTCATCACTTTAAACCCAAACTTCCCCCAAAATCTAAATCTACGACCACATCCACTCTCCAATGTAATTCCCCTTTGTTTTTTCTTTTGCCCAAAATTCTCCCATGTTTTTGCAAATGGGTTTCTTTCTTTTAACCATCGGCTTCCAATTCATTCATGCTGATTTAAATACATATATTGCGCTCGTTTGAGAACACGGTAAAGAAGTACTTTTACGTAAGTCAAAGTAAATGTGTGAAGGAGATTATTTTGTTTTATGGAAACATACTGTTGAATGTGCGTTTGACTTTTTGAAACGTTGCTCCAAGCAAACTCATTTTCTTAATGTCAAACACTAGGATGTTTAAATTGAAGAAATTTTGTTCAACGTCAAACATTAAATGTGATCACCTTTTTCTATAAAGATTCAAACTTTGGTCGGTTTGTTTGTGATCTAACCTTCCATTGGTGAGGTGAAAAGAGGTTATGAACTTTGTAAAAATGTTTAAAGGAGTTATTAATATCGTTGCAAGTGTAGGAAACAATTCAAATAACGAATCCAGTTTGAATTCTCCAGTAAATTTGAAGTGATTAAAAACGATTGTATAAAACATTATCAAAATTGTGAAAATAATTAGAAATGATGTCAATTTCACTACTCAAAGTCAAAATGTTGTCCCCTAAGTTCCCTTTTTATTTAAAAAAAAAACTCTCAACAACAATTTCATTGTTTTTTTATGAATATTGAAATATCGTATTCCTACGGTTTAACTGTTATGTCTTATTACTAATATCTCTTATTACTTATTAGAGTGATTTTTTTGGAATTTAAAAATTGAAAGTAGTATTTTGGTGGGATTTTCATTTAATATTTTATTATGAATTGTGAATAATGATTATATATATATATTTTTTCGAATAAAAGATAAATGAATAATAAAAAGGAATAACATATAAATGAATAAGCGTCCCGGTACATCCTTCTTGGCTGCTCAGAGAGCGGTGTCATTCTTTGAATTATACCTATTGATTGGACGAAGGCTGGGGCCTTTTTCTTTAGCTTTTTCCCCTTTTTCCCTGTCCTGCGAAATTCCATGACGCATACATTCTTTGTGCTGCTTAGGCTTTGTTTGCGTTTGGGTATTCAGCTAGGAGAAAGAGGTTTACGAGGTATTTTACAGATTTTAAGATAGTTTTACGAATTTCAAAATAATTTTTACGGATTTTGAAATGGTTTTTGTCTTGATTTGTATACCCATGAGGTAAAAAGAGTTCCCAAACAAACACTTTGTTTAGTTGGGGAAGGGGATGGAAAGGAAGGTAAAATGACCTTCCCGATTGATATGAAAATTTGAAGGGTAGGGGAGTTAAAATTTGACACCTCAATTCCTTCCTTCCTCTTATTTTTATCCCTCCAAAAGGAGAGTTTTTTTTGGAGGATCCAAAATATATTGACTAATATAATCTCAATTATTTTATGATATTCTACAGATGCCCTCGTCAACCTTCGCTCATATACTACAACTAGCGGGAGAGAATCTTAACAGTGGCTCGTGACTTGAGGTTGACATGGAATGAGATGCTATCATTTTATGTATATAACAACACCACTAATAATTAACATAATTTATTGATAAGCCAAAATTAGAGCATGATTCTTATTATCAAGACTAAAGTGGAAGTGAAAAAATTACACAGAAATTTATTAATCTTTTATATTGTAAATAGATAAGAATATGTTTTGATAAATTATGCAATGTAATTTGTTAAACATATAAGTAAAAAAATATGAACTAACATATAAGATCATATTGGTAAGTTAATATTACTTCTCATCCCTCTCTCTTTTAAACCAAACATGAAACATATTCTTTTCCCTCCACTCCAATATAGTTAATGCTATGTTTGGTATGATGGAATTTAGGGGTTGAATTGGAAATCGAATTAATTTCCTATGTTTGGTATAGTGGAATTGAGGGGTGAAATTGGAAATGGAAATGGAATTCAAAATGCTAGAAATGAATTCTATTATGTAACCCATGAAATTGTATTCAATTCCATGGAATTGATTTTTTTACCCTTCATTTTTTTTTCCATATTTATATCCATTTCCATCTCCATCTTCATTTCCATCTCCATCTTCATTTTCACCGAAATCAATTTCAACCTATCAAACGAAGAGTAAATAACGTAACCTTTTCATCTCTTGTTTTCCCCTCCTATCATCAAACCCTTTCATCTCTGACTCTGCCCTCCAATCGATCGCCTCCCATTCCCCCACCAAACCAAACATAGCCTTATGATCCATTTTCCGGCACGGTGTCACTGAACTTTCTTTAAAAGCCCTCCCTTCCTCTTTTGTACCTAGTCCTTATCGTACAAACATCTGCGGCATCGACTTACAGATTTCACCGATTGTTTCTCAAGGATTTGTTTGGTACTGCAATCTTAATGGACTTACCCCACTCTCAATCAAATTTGTCTCTTGGGTTTTCTTCTCATGCTTCCACATCTCACCGAGTCCGTGTGGCTGACGACTCCATTTCGCTCCAGCTC
>JANTPZ010130431.1:0-15553 GCA_025593235.1 Vachellia pachyceras
AGTTTTTATAATGCATAATGATTTACAACTATTTTTGTGCATTCTTTTTAATTGAAGGATGATGTGGTTAAATGACTCAATTTGAGTGTTAAAATGTTTTCATTAAGTTACCATTCATCTAAACTTCATTTGGATGCTCAAAACAATTTCTTGAAAATGAAAATAGAGTTTAATAAGTTTCTAGAGCTTCCTGAAGCAAATCTTGAAGTTAAAACTTTGCAGGATTTGGAATCTGGTTTGATGTTTGTGAAACTGTGTTGAATTTATCAAAAGAGATTTGAAACTCGAGTCATAGTTTTTGTAAACTCAAGTTCTATAATTGTTTTTCAAAACTGGATATTGAAACTGGAAGTTTTAAAAAGAAGTTTTGTGATCAAGTTCAAAAACTCGAGTCCTATGTTTTCAAAACTTGAAGTTCCATAACGTACAAACAAAACTGGAAGTCAAAACTTGAGGTTCCAGCTTCAAGTTTTCTCATCACGTTATAGAACTCGAGTTTCAGTTTTTCAGAACTTGAAGTTTCACAAAACATGCAGTGAAAACTTGAAGTTTTGAATTCAAGTTTTCCAAGCATGTTATAGAACTCGAGTTCCAATTTTCAAAACTTGAAGTTTCATAAAACTTGCAGTGAAAACTTGAAGTTTTGAATTCAAGTTTTCCAAGCATGTAATAGAACTCGAGTTTCAATTTTCAAAACTTGAAGTTTTACAAAACTTGCAGTGAAAACTTGAAATTTTGAATTCAAGTTTTCCAAGCATGTAATAGAACTCGAGTTCCAATTTTCAAAACTTGAAGTTTCACAAAACTTGCAGTGAAAACTTGAAGTTTTGAATTCAAGTTTTCCAAGCATTTAGTAGAACTCGAGTTCCAATTTTTAAAATTTGAAGTTTCACAAAACTTGCAGTGAAAATTTGAAGTTTTGAATTCAAGTTTTCCAAGCATATAATAGAACTTGAGTTCCAATTTTCAAAACTTGAAGTTTCACAAAACTTGCAGTGAAAACTTGAAGTTTTGGATTCAAGTTTTTCAAACATATTATAGAACTCGAGTTTCATTCTTCCAGAACTTGAAGTTTTACAACTGAACTCTGAAACTCGATATCAAAACCTGAAGTTTCAAATGAAAGTTGTTCAACTATACTTCAGAACTCTTATTACAAACTCGAGTCTCAATTGAAAGTTTTCCAAACCTCAAGTTCTGTTTCTGAAAACTGGAAGTTTTACTAAATGACTTTTAAACTCAATGTTTCAGAACTCGAGTTGTGAAATGTTGAAAACTCGAATTGCATTTTTCTCTGACATGGCTTCTGACACAGCTACGCTTAACGTCTACCAGAGCTTTTCGTTTTTATACGTGGACATTTTGAAATTTACCCGCTTTCATAAATGCTCTATTCTTCAAACAGATTTTCTTTTGTACCAAGATGAAACTACCAAATATGAACCTTAGGTACCCTCCGTAATAAATAGTGCTGCAATTTGTCTGGTCCTCATTAGCTATGTCTGAAGGTCAGAACCAAACCTACAACATTGTTTATATAGAACACTCATATGCAGCTTCAACAAATATCTGTATTTGTAGGCTTCCCCCTTTCTTGCCATCAAGTATTTGACCTCCGTATAATATCTAACCATGACATTGACATCTTATAATATAATCATATATCTTCACCCCTTTTGCATTTTTTTTAAAAATCAGTCAATGCATTAACATCACTCACTCTATAGTCAAATCAGAAATAAAGTTGACATCATCTTATGCATGTTTAGAAGGAATTTCCTCCTCTCCTGCCTGGGTTCGAAAATGTTGCCATTTTGGCCCATTTCACGGTAAATTTACAAATTGAAATAGCATAACTTTATTTCAAACTTTTACTGTTTGCGGTGGGTATCTTTATCTGATAATATATATTAAAGATGTCTTTCATTCATCATAACGAAGCTAAAACGTACTTTTATAAGGCTTATCTACCCGTGCAATGCACGGGAGTACCATCTCGTTTTAAGAAATAAAAGAGAATTGAGAAATACTGAAAAGTTGACACGTGTAAGCATTAAAATTCGGGGATCCCGAGTCCCGACCATTAACTTTGCCGTTGAATGCCATCCCTACCCATTAAGCGATATAAATGTCGTTTCTTTTCAATCCCTGGTCGTTGTCATTCTTCCGTATTTGTATGGCCGCGGAACTGTTTTGTTTAGCTTTAACAAAGTAGGAATTAAAAAGAGCTAGAACTGTGGCAAAAAATAAAAAGAGCTAGAAAGCAGACCAGCAGAGCGCAGAGAAGGGTGAGTATGGCGAAATCACCTGAATGTGAGCAGCCGCTGAAGGCTTTTGGCTGGGCAGGCCGGGACACTTCTGGCCATCTCTCCCCCTTTCCCTTCTCCAGAAGGTTAATGAGCTTCTCTTTTACCATGCTTTCTTTTCGATCTTGTTGTATCTGTATGGCACAGATAACAATCGGGAAATTCAGCACCTGTCTTCTTCATCACCTTTCAGATAATAATCTCTATCAGTCAGAAGTCTTTAGATGAAAACTGTGTTTTCCACTTGCTCGTGGTAATTTTACAAAGCAGTTTTGCATGAGCACGCCATTGGCAATATGGTTAACACATGTTTTACCTCAACAATGTACTCCCTTGGTTGAGCTTTTTGATTATTCTATAGGCAGATATCATTGCAGCCCGACTTGTAGCGCAAAGACTATGTGCTGTGTTCTGGTCGGTGCTGGCTTCTTCATTGTGAACCCTATAATTTGGCAGGGAAGTTGTGGGCCCATTGCGTTGCTTTGAAAATTCTGTTTTGTGGGATTTGCCATTCGGATCTGCGCACTGTTAAGAATGAGTGGGGTTTCACAACTTACCCTGTTATTCCTGGGTATGATCCCTTTTCTTATTGCTTAGTTAATTTTATTTCCCTGACGATTTTGAAAGGGCGGGACAAAATGATTTTGATGCAGACGTGTGTTTATAATATATATGGCTGAGGCTGTTGGTATTCGGTATCGATATATTAAATATAGGACTTTCCAAGGCATGCGATTCTATCGTTTAACAGAGGGATTATTATTTTTAATGCAGAAGGTGCAAATCTTAGAGCTGTTTACCTCTTGATTTTTTTAATATTAAAGATGATAGAAGACGAAGTTACACAGTTTAAAACATCCATACCAGATCTTCTACGTATTCCATATTTGGAAGACCGATGTTTAGCATATTAATCTCTTGAAGTTCAGATCCAACCTCACAAGAATTCCTTCTTCATTCTACTAGCGCAACCTGTAACCCTTACCAATAATTAATAAATATTATAGTCACCGCATTTTTTTTTCTTTGCAAATCCTCCTCTGTTCTGAACTGTCCAATTATTGACCCAGAAAAGGAACAGACAATCCAATTACCCAATAAACAGTAATACAGTGAGCATAGAAGAAGGGACTTCTAACTATAAATTGTACATAACAACAAGATCCAAGGAATCTGTTGTGCATGTAAATACTTCCTCCGCGGAAGTTCAATTACATTCAAAGTTTCTGGCTTGACTTTGTAGGAATACCAAGAGAAGCAGGAGATGCTTGACTTGCATCTCTCTCGGACAATTATCCGGTCAGCTTTTACGTCAATAGAAAAATTACTGGGTGCATGAGAGTCAAAAACGTACGTTTAACAATGTTTTTTCGTAAAACGAGATCATCTCTGTAAATATTTATCCCGGCTTACATAAAAATACTTACCTACTCCGTTCCCAAACGGCTCCCTGTCTTGGTTTTTCAAGTATAATGTCGTTGAACAAGGCGATGGGTCCCCATTAACACCCCCTTTATTCCATGCAAGCGGATGCAATCTGGGATCAGTTCACGGTCAGGCACCCTCGCTTTCCGACAATCGTAAGTGGGCTCCCTTGGGCTCATCACTCATGGGCTTTGTGCTCCATGTCCAGGCAGATCTGTTCTGACTATTTTTCAGGTGTCCAACATGATGCTGATTGCCCGCGAGTTACGTCCTTGGATTTACCTCCACGCCTCGTCCAGGGCGGAAGCAAAGAAACTTGTACTGTTAGGCGTCTACTTTTACAACATTCGCTTATCGCTGGATCCATGTGTGAATGAAGTGCTCTTACAGGGACACGGGCTGCTCAGCACCCTCAGTCCTCGCCCTTGCGCCTCCGTATGGTTACCGGTTTGATTTAGATGAATATGATTTTGTAATGTTACAATGAAACTTATCGTTTTATCACAATGCCGCCCTATGGCAGCAGCAAAATCCAATCCACTAATCCAAGAGTGCATCAGAAATTTGGGGTGTGTGCGGTGTAATGGAGGGGGATTAAATGAAGTGCGTTTATTAACTTGTTTGGAATAACGTTTATCGAAGTCAAACACATATTTAACAATATTTTTTTGTAAAATGAGATAATCTACTTCACATATTTACATTAACTTACGTAAAAGTACTTCTTCATCGCGTTTTTAAATGGATAAGATGCATCAAAAGGTAATAAGGAAAGGAAGTGAATGGAGATAAGCGCGACACAAAAAGAGAGGGAATGGTGGGGAATGGTCTGGCAAAAGCAGGAAGGGGAATGGTGGGGGCTGTCCTGTCCCTGCCATCCAGCCCTGTCTCTTTCTTCACCCTTCCATCTTTCTGTGTCTCTCTCACCATCGTCGTCAATTAAAGGCCTCTTTCTTTGCGCCCTGGACGTCCCCGTTTCAGTTGACTCATCAAAGCATCATACCATACTACTAATCAGTCCATCTTAATATACGTTAATCAAGGCAATCCATTTCTCATCGTACATCCCAACTGTGAGTAAGGCTCATGTGCTGCTGCCTTTCATCAAAAGAAGAAAAAAAAAGGATCACGGCAAACAGATCGATCTGGCTCAACTCTCAAGTGCCTCGCGCGCTTGAATTCGCCAGCCAGATACGAGCGTTGGTGTACGACCTGGAAAATGCAGTAGACAGACCATGGAAGACGGGGCTGCCATTTATGCCGAGATGGTCCCACAAGAATCACCGGACCCTTCGATCCTATTTACTCCGTACCTAATAAATTAGTGTGGAAGAATAGTCTCAAAGGGTCAATTCAAACGAATCGTGTACCAGTTGTGGAGACGTCCGCCAGCTCACATCGTTTGGCTGAGCATAAGAATAACGAATGGGGAATTTTAAAAAATATTTCAACTGTTTATAAAGATTATTTTAATTTTAAAAAAATATTATTAAATGTGTTTTGAGAGTTTAAAAACTCTTCGCATAAAATCGGCGAGTAAACTGAAAAAAAAAAAAGAATGAACGGTATAATACCGCCAAGTACGCACCACATGGGCGTGCATTGAGGACAGCGTGGAGGAGAGAGAAATCAGAAAATAGTGAAAAAGTTAAAAGAACAGTCTCCGCCGCCCGATCAGATCCAATCCAACTCCTCCCCCGTCCCGATCTTCCCTTTCTGTCGTGTCTCTCCAATTAGCCGGAGTTTTAGTTTCTCTTAAACCCTACTGGAGGGAGTGACGGATTTTCTTGATCTTCAAACCCTCCTATAAGACGCCACCATTTGGATTATTGCGACAAAAGCTCAAATTTTCCGGCCTTGTAAAAATCACCCACAATTTTCTCTCTCCATGATTTGATACCCGAGCGGAGAAGGTTTCGTATCGTTAGTTCTTTTCACTGGCATCCGGTAGGTGAACAGCTGACCAGCCACCGCCATCTTCTGGGCCCACCACCTCAATTAAGATTTTTACTGAAATATTTTATATTCTTGACCTCCTTCCCCCCTTTTTAAATCCCTCTCATTATTTCTCCTTCTCTCTGTCTTTGTCCCCTCCTTCCTTCGTACCACCTTCTAGCTTACGCGTCTTCATCTCCACACACACTCTCAACCCTCATCTCTTTGTACTTACTGCCCCCTCGCTCTTCCTTTTCCCTCTCTCAATTTCGTCATAGATTAGGACCAGCCTGGTTACAGTGGAGACTTGGCTTGTGAAAGAATCAAGATAGCTCCACGCCCCGGACTTTTTTCTGCTATCTCTTCTTTGATAAAGATATTTTCGATCCTGTTGCTTTTCTTTATGAGAGGGCTGGCTTTCTTGTGATGCTTGCTGTCCTGGGCCTTCTTCCCCAATGCGAAAGTGGATCTGAGCGACTGGAGGGACCTGCCTCAGAAGAACATTGGTTTTGAGCTGGGGATTCTTGATTTGAAGATTCGGGACTTGTTTACTCTGAGTCGTCAGTGATGCATACCGGAGGACGACTCATCGCTGGTTCTCACAACAGGAATGAGTTCGTCCTGATCAATGCAGATGAGAATGGGCGGGTAAACTGTCTTGGAACCCTTCATTGTGATTTCTCTACTGATATTGGGATGTCCATTTGCATCCACGTCCTGCACTTCAGTATGACGGGAAACATCATCTCTGGGTTTTAAGCTTCCCCCCGGATTGTTTTGCAATTTTCCGTCTGATGTCTATACCAAAGAAAATTTTTGACCTTTTGATTTTATTTCTTTGTTCATTACTGGTCCATGGTCCATCTTGGCTTCTATTTGGCACCTCTTGCTTGCTGTCACTTTTCAATTCAAACGTCATCCCAGAAATAAGTTTGTCTTTTGATCTAGTTTTCTGCTTACCATGTTCATGCCATAGTTGACAGGGGGTGCTTCTTTATAATGTCTAGGAGCCACCTTATTCAAGTCAATTTTGTATTAGAAGTTTTCTTAATGGCTCGTTGTGGCTAGGTCGGAACATTCTTTCAACTCACTGTAGTTTGTTTTTGACTCATCTGAATTATGTGGTTGAGAATGATAAAACGTTTACGAGATTAGGTGTAATTTCCATACATTTGTTAAACGTTAATTACTTGACAAGCATGAGGAATTGCTGTTTTTGTGCCACGAATTGGGAAGATTTGGTGGTCACGTATGATTTGATTTTTATTCTCATTTTTATTCATAAATTTTATGAGGGCTATATATTGTTTTTAGTGCAGGATCATTGTGGCGTGTTATATCATTTAACTTTATTGAATTTGTTCTTTTGAATACCAGATGCCTGTAATGTTGACCTTTTTCATTTCTTTTCTTTGCAGATTAAGTCCGTCCAAGAATTAAGTGGACAGATATGTCAGATTTGTGGGGATGAGATAGAGATTACGGTTGATGGGGAGCCTTTTGTTGCTTGCAATGAATGTGCTTTCCCTGTTTGTCGGCCTTGCTATGAGTATGAGAGAAGGGAGGGAAATCAAGCTTGTCCACAGTGTAAAACCAGATACAAGCGCCTTAAAGGTGGGATTGTTTTTGTGTATCTTGCATTGGCTTTTATAACCACTTCCGTTATGGATGTTCTTTGACTGATGAATGTACTGCAGGTAGTCCAAGGGTTGAGGGTGATGACGATGAGGATGACATTGATGACTTGGACAACGAATTTGATTATGAGGACCATGATGCTTTGGGCCCACACCCAATGTCGGATGGACGCATTCACACTGGTCGTGGTTCTAATTCTAATGCCTCTGGAATCCCAGCAAATTTGGATCATGAATCCTCTCTCAATTCGGAGATTCCTCTCTTGACCTATGGGGAAGAGGTAAATCTGCAAGTTTTGTGCTGAAATATGGTGCTTTTCCTTTTATGTACCAATGAACATTGGTGTTGACAAATGCTATGTGGTACTTTTTTTGGGGTCTTGATAGGACTCTGAGATATCTTCTGATCGGCATGCTTTAATTGTTCCACCATACATGAATCATGGAAATAGAGTGCATCCCATGCCCTATAATGATCCATCTATTCCTCGTAAGTTTTAAAGATTGTTCTATTTTTCATCTCTGCCCTTCATGTTATTGGTTCATAACATGAGTTTGTGACTCTGATGTTTCTGTTATAGTGCAAACCAGGCCTTTGGCTCCAAACAAAGACCTTGCTGTGTATGGGTATGGAAGTGTGCGTTGGAAAGCCCGGATGGAAGAGTGGAAGAAAAGGCAGGGTGACAAACTTCAGGTGGTGAAGCATGAAGGGCATAATGGAGGATTTGGTGGAGATGACTTGGACGACTCTGATTTGCCTATGTATGGTTCTGAACCAACATTTTTTTTCTCAACTTTATTTTTATATATTATAGTATTATACTTGTACCCCATTATTGGATTTGAAATAAATGTTCACCTCTCTATAGTAAAAAAAAACCTAACCATTTTGCCTTGAGTTTTTTTTATGTATTGAATATCTTTTTACATCCAATCTTTCGATGTTCCAAACCAGCGTTTTAGCTCTCTGATCTGTTAGTGGTTAGGTGGCGTTGGATTATGTAAATGTCATTAGAATTAGAATTATGTTATTTTTCTAATTCTTTGCCTCCTGTTCTTGTCATTTAATTTATTTCTCTGCTAATGCTAATAAGATTTTCATAATGTATTTATCAGGATGGATGAAGGCAGGCAGCCACTATCGCGGAAACTTCCAATCCCTTCAAGCAAGATAAATCCATACAGAATGATTATAATAACGCGCCTTGTAATTCTTGGGCTTTTTTTCCATTATAGAATTCTCCATCCAGTTAATGATGCATATGGCCTTTGGTTGACATCAGTCATCTGTGAAATATGGTTTGCTGTATCATGGATAATGGATCAGTTTCCAAAATGGTATCCAATAGAGCGTGAAACATACCTTGATCGGCTGTCACTTAGGTATTTAAGGCACCACACATATCTTAACTCTATCATGTTTGACCTATGTCAATCCGTTTTCTTTATGCTCAATTGTTGAATGTTTTCTCAGTATTGGCTTCTGAAATTGCTGCAGGTACGAAAAAGAAGGAAAGCCATCTGAATTGTCTAGCGTAGACATCTTTGTCAGTACTGTTGATCCCATGAAAGAACCTCCGCTAATAACAGCAAACACTGTGCTTTCAATCCTTGCGGTTGATTATCCCGTTGATAAAGTTGCTTGCTATGTCTCTGATGATGGTGCTGCCATGCTCACTTTTGAAGCGCTTTCTGAGACATCTGAATTTGCTAGAAAATGGGTCCCTTTCTGTAAGAAATACAACATTGAACCCCGGGCCCCAGAATGGTATTTTAATCAGAAGATTGATTATCTGAAAAATAAAGTACATCCAACATTTGTCAGGGAAAGAAGAGCGATGAAGGTTTTAAATTTACACTCTTTCCTTTTTTTTAAAAACAAGTTCCTCCTTGTGCTCAATTTTTCACAAAAAAGACAAATATCTGGCACTCATGATTGCTCTTCCATTCGTGTTGCAGAGGGATTATGAAGAATTCAAGGTAAGAATAAACAGTTTGGTCGCAACAGCACAGAAGGTTCCTGAGGATGGATGGACCATGCAGGATGGGACTCCATGGCCTGGAAACAACGTTAGAGATCATCCTGGCATGATTCAGGTAATGTGGGGTATCATTTTAACTGATGCAATCTTGTTTATTTAATACCCTTCTGTTTCATGGATTATGTTGCATCATGCAGTTATTGTCGTTTTCGTCTTCATGTATGTTGTAAAGGAGGTCTGGTATTGGGTAGGGCCCCTTATTTCCTGGTGCCCTTGCCAAGAATTGCTAATTCACTTCCAATTTTTTATTCAGCAAGGATGATAGGCTTGCTTAAGAAATCTTCACTCTGAGCATTTGAATTCTTGTTTCCATGCTGTATTAGAAGTGGGATGTGAAACTAATGTTCTATTTTTGTTTTATTTTTAACAGGTATTCCTTGGTCAGGATGGTGTTCCTGACATTGAAGGAAATGAGTTACCTCGCCTGATTTATGTGTCTCGAGAAAAGAGGCCAGGATTTGATCACCACAAAAAGGCTGGTGCTATGAATTCTCTTGTAAGCATCATTATTTTCATTTTTGACCTGGTGCAGCTCAGATCAAGTACCATGGATGACATGTTTTTGTAATTGCAATATGTGAAGGTACGAGTGTCGGCGATTCTCTCAAATGCACCTTATCTTCTGAATGTCGATTGTGACCACTACATTAACAATAGCAAGGCGCTCAGAGAAGCTATGTGTTTTATGATGGACCCTCAATCTGGGAAAAAAGTATGCTATGTACAATTCCCTCAGAGATTTGATGGAATTGATCGCCATGATAGATACTCAAATAGAAATGTTGTATTTTTTGATGTAAGTTCTACTGTTCATGTTGCATTGCTTTTTTCAGTATTTTTGTTACCTATTTGCTTTTGAAATCACTAATTTATAAATTGAAACAGATCAACATGAAAGGATTGGATGGCTTGCAAGGACCAATTTATGTTGGAACTGGATGTGTTTTCAGAAGGCAAGCACTTTATGGTTTTGATGCACCTGCCAAAAAGAAGCGCCCTAGTAAGACATGCAACTGCTTGCCAAAATGGTGCTGCTGCCTTTGCTGCTGTGGCAACAGAAAGAAAAAGAATGGGAAGTCCAAAACGAAGACGAAGAAGAAGGTGAAACTAGGGGATGCATCAAAGCAGATTCATGCACTTGAAAATATTGAGGGAACTGAAGGTTAATATTCATCTTCATCATGCCTGTCCTAATCGAAACATGTATACGGTACAAAATTCTGATATACTAATGGAGTTTCTTTTGCAGGGGTTAAGCAGGAGAACTCATCTGATCTCAATCAAATGAAGTTGGAGAAGAGATTCGGGCAGTCTCCTGTTTTTGTTGCTTCCACACTTGTGGAAAACGGTGGACTTCCACCAAATGTGAGTCATGTATCTCTTTTAAAAGAAGCAATCCAGGTCATCAGCTGCGGTTATGAAGACAAAACTGAATGGGGAAAGGAGGTATGATCAATGAGTAAATAAAAACATGCATTTTAAAACTAACCATCTTTCAAGTTCCTAAAATTTTTTGACGTCATCAGGTTGGTTGGATATATGGTTCTGTCACGGAGGATATCTTGACTGGATTTAAAATGCATTGCCATGGTTGGAGATCTGTTTATTGCATCCCTAAGCGGCCTGCATTTAAGGGATCTGCTCCGATCAACCTTTCAGATCGTCTACACCAGGTTCTTCGGTGGGCCCTTGGTTCAGTTGAGATTTTCTTGAGCAAACATTGCCCTATCTGGTATGGCTATGGTGGTGGGTTAAACTGGTTGGAGCGATTTTCTTATATTAATTCGGTCGTGTATCCATGGACTTCCCTTCCGTTGCTTGTTTACTGCACTCTACCAGCTATATGCCTTTTGACCGGAAAATTTATAGTGCCTGAGGTATGGCTTTATATTCAGTACACACTATTTACTAATTCTGTTGCTAAAATCAAGTGTTTTCAAGCCTTTTGGTCTTGAAATAATAAGCTAAAGGGTTGATGTGGTTGCTAACGCACAGTTTTTTTTTTGTCTACCATAAATTGCAGATTAGCAATTATGCAAGTCTTATCTTCATGGCCCTCTTCATATCCATTGCAGCAACTGGTATTCTGGAGATGCAGTGGGGTGGTGTCGGTATAGACGACTGGTGGAGAAATGAACAGTTTTGGGTTATTGGAGGTGTTTCTTCTCATCTTTTTGCCCTTTTCCAGGGTTTACTGAAGGTTTTAGCTGGTGTGAACACAAATTTCACTGTTACCTCTAAAGCAGCTGATGATGGAGAATTTTCAGAGCTGTATATCTTCAAGTGGACATCACTATTAATCCCCCCAACTACATTATTGATCATAAATATTGTTGGGGTTGTGGTTGGTATTTCAGATGCCATAAACAATGGGTATGACTCATGGGGTCCTCTCTTTGGAAGGTTATTCTTTGCCCTCTGGGTCATCCTCCATCTTTACCCATTCCTGAAGGGGTTACTTGGGAAGCAAGATCGGATGCCGACTATTGTGCTGGTCTGGTCAATCCTTCTGGCTTCCATCTTAACGCTCATGTGGGTTCGAATCAACCCATTTGTTTCAAAAGACGGACCAGTGTTAGAAATTTGTGGTTTGAATTGTGATGAGTCTTGAATAAATGGCTGGACTTGTGGTTCAGCTGAACTACGCCCGGTGGCCTTGGTTGTTGGAAGAAGCGATTTCACTTGATACAACACGCGTGGTGATATTGCACGAATTTTTGGATGCAAGTTGTATTTTTGGGGATTGTAGATAAAGTGGAAGGGGAACGAAGGCGGACATATTGTAACCTATAATAGTGGGTTTTCCATTTATTCTTTGATTACATTTCAGTGGGGGGTTTAATCAAGTGTTATTCCTTTTTTCTTCTCAGTTTCTTTGTATTTTTACAAGCGCATTGAATGATAAATGTTTCCCTCCTCAAAGTGAGGGATCTCCAGAGTCTCAATTGAGCTGTCCTTTGTTTAGAGTATGGTTCTTTCCAAAACCCTGGGGATTTTGACCATGCATCTATGGGCATGGTTTCTGCACTGTATTCCTCGTAGTTAAATCTCGTGGCCGCATCGTCAAATGCTTAGATTTTAAGAAGATATCATTGTCTCTGTGTTGTTTGTATGTTGGCGTTTTCAGGAGTGAGGACACCGAGGACTGAGGACCGTTAGGTGAAAGGGATGGAGCAGGAAAGAGAGGCTGTCGGTGGTAATATATAATTCACCATTTTCAATATAAATTCAATTTACCAACGGAGAGCGGTCCTTGTCAAAATTGTACGGAAGTTTGTCCCTCACAACAGGCGTTATGAGCATATCTTAGAATAAGAACACTGTAATCTATATTATTATTAACAGTAAGTGACGTGTGAAAGTAAGAAAATTGGTATGGGAAACCAACCAAGGAAAAGGTTGAGGCGAGAAAATGATCACAATATTTAAATTTATGATGGGAATTCATATTGCTGATTTACAATGGAAACAGTGTGGTTGTCAGGCAAGTAGCTCCATGCATGCATATGTGGAAAAGAAGAGAAAAAATGGGAGTCATGAATCGTGATGACATGAGATGATATATTTATGCTATCGTAGAACAGAATAGAAGCATGAAGCATCCAAGGACTTGAGACTTGTGGTGTCGCTCGATATTTATTATTGACCTGCTCCTGTTCTGTGCGCTTACAGTAATACGAATACAATGAAGTCGCCGTGCGGTCATGCGGGTAAATGCCCGCTTGATGACGTGGCACGGCATTTCGTGAGTCAGAGAAAACGGAGACATGCGAGATTTTTTTTTAATTTTTTTGAGGAGGAGGCGTTTTCTCATCATGATGTCAGTCAAACCTGCATCATCCAACCATTCATTTATCAGATCTCCTGCATCGTCGTCAAATTTATCATGAATTCCACTCGTCACTTACAATTTCTAACAAGAGAAGAGATGGAGGAGACGGTGGAGATGGTAAAGAGGTAAAGGATGGGAAGAGGAATGGGCCATGTCGTATTCGCATCCCTCTCACTTGCTGATATTCCCACATAAAATTAGGCTGACTCGTATGTTTGACCAATACGAATGTCTGACCGGGGAAGATAGAAACGACAATCTACTCTTCTCTTTATTTACTGCCAGCTGTGCGCCAGCTCTCTCTCTCTCTCTCTCTCTCTCTCGATCTGTGTTCTCCGTTATTTTGGTTTGGGCCGAATGCTGCCCATTCTTATCCCTCAGGATGGCGCGTTTTCGTATCAAACGAAGAAAGAGGGGCCTCTCTTTGGACATCACTATCAATCCCTCCAACTACACCAGTGGTCATAAATATTGTTGGGGTTGCTACCTTGTAATAATAGGAGGCTGTCCATTCATTATCCTATTACATTCCTGTGTTTTAAAGGGATGGTTCTTTGTTTAAAACGTTGAAGACTTTACTCATGTATGGATGTTCTTGTTTCTCACAGTTGCCGGCTTTTTATTCCGCTTTGGAGTGTTGATGCTAAATCAGTAAGTCGAACTAAACGCTCCTTGCCAACCAATCAACAATAATGCGGAAGAATCTTATTAATCCATGAATCGACATTACAATAATAGAACCAATCCACCCAAAGGTGATTTGCAAAACCCAGACCATGGGGATTTTTGAGGAATAACAAGACTCAAGTTACCCCCACCCCCTCCTACATTACAAGAGAGACCCAAGCCATCCTTTATCTACATGGTGGCCGGGATCGATCAATAACTCATCACACTAAACGACGCTGTTAAGATCCCTACTTATTGACTTGAGTGACACCACCGCCCAACACAAGATGTTCCACAGTTACTATGAGATTCGAACCAATTAATCACCTCAGTACTTTCAGCTCTAAGTTCTAATAACACTCCGCTCTCTAAAATGAACGAACAGAAGATAGTATTTGCGAGAGCGTGCCATTTTTTTCTAACCCTGCAAGTTAGCTTAGTTGTGGGAAGTACGCCAATGCAAATCAGAGAGGACTGGGAATAGGAACTTGTTTTGTGGAGGCCACCATTAACTTTGAATTGAGCCTGGGAGACTGCGAAAGAAGTCCCCTGGTTGACGTTGTTTTGTCTGCGTCTTGTTTCAATTCATGAATTGTTGTTGTGTTGACGGACGGGTCAAAGTGTCCATGCCTTGCTTTATTCTTTTTTTTTTTTTTTGTAAACTGCTTTGCTTTACTCTGAATGCGTGGAACGCGCTCTTATATGTGTACGGGCAGTACTGTACAGAGTAAACCTTATTCCTTAACCAAGCGTCAGGAAAAGCGCGTGTGAGGAATAAATAACAGCCAAACACGACAACAACAACTCCTCCGCAAATACAGAAAAGCCCTTTATTGAGAGCCTTTCCCAACAAAAACAAAAACAAAAACAAAAACAAAAAACAAGGAGTGAAGTTGAAACATTCCATTCCATTTATTCCCCCTTCCTTTTTCAGGCCTATGCAATTCAAGTGTTTTTCATCCACAGAGAGCAGAATTCATTTCTGTGAAATTTGTCCCCAAAAAAAATATTTTTAGACTCAAGTCTCAACCTCTTCCATCACCCCCTTTAAAAAAAATCCATCTATCAAAAGTTCACTTGCCGAACTGAAATTTTGACATATGAGACTGATATCACTTTGACGGTGCAATGTAGCAATAATTACATAAGAATACATCATTGATTATTTTCCCCAGAAAATAAAATCATTTGTTTATATTACTTGTTCTAATAATTCTGCTGTGTCGTATTTGGGCTTTTGGTATGAAAAAGCAAATAATATCTACTTGATTATATATGATTCCAATGGGTCCCTAAGGTCAACGTCAATCATACGCATCGGATCAATCCAACGGTGACGAGTCAAGTTGAGAAAGGACCAAGGTTGGAAAACCGAAACATCAAATCAGGTAGCTTTCGGGCCATGTTCGTAGAACCAACGGAGCAGTTTCTCATCGATCACTGTCTGAAATCAGTCACGTAGCTTCAAAACGCGCTTTACGTATCAACGAACGATACACCACTCAAACAAGTCAGCAAGTAACTTCGCAAGGGCCATTGCATATACCTAGAAACACAGCAAAAAAAGGCTCAAGAGATCCAAGAGCAATGGCGGAAGAATCCAATCCTGGACTCCTCAAGCCTGAAATTGTAGCGGCTCAGCAGCTTATTCAGCTCAGCGATGTAGATACCAGCACCAGCATTGGCAATGGCAGCAGAAGCAGCAAA
>JANTPZ010130432.1:0-30922 GCA_025593235.1 Vachellia pachyceras
ACGAAGCGATCACATAAAGAGAAGGAGAAAAATCAGATACAAATAGTTTTGTTGAGCACAAGCGTGCTAATGCAAGAGGGAAAACGCAAAGGCGCCTATGTAACCAATTTGAATTGTTAGGAATTTGAGATAGCAGAGAGGGGGGAAGGGTAAGAAGGGCGTTAGGATTCAAACCCTGTGATGTTGCAACGACGGAGAGGAGTGAGGCAGGTGACAGATCGGAGACAAGATGGTCTAGCTCAAGGCCCACTTGTGTGAATGGTTATATATATATATATATATATAGAGCCCTATGTTTTTTTTAATTAATTTTCTCGGACCCCGAAACCTATGACCCGTGCTTGCATGGCCTAGCTTTCTAAAATCATTCAGACAAAAGAGCTCCAGTGACAGCACTATCCGCTAGACCCGCCATGAGTTCTCGGAATCAAATCCAACGTTAACATGATCAAATGAGTGTGTTTCAATTGGTAAAAAAAATAGCTTAGACGTTGTTAAACACCTCACATAAGTTAAGATAAAATTTACTTCATATACTAACATTATAGGATGTAAATTATATTGAAAAAGCAACCTCAGAACATGCACTTGATAGTTAACCTCACCGATGATGATTTGGTTTCGCATATATCAAGGACTCCAAGTCTGGGTCAGTCAAAACTTGTGTTCCCTTTCAACCAGTTAAAAAAAAAATAGAGTTTCTTTTTCCATGAATAGCTCTATTATCTTACACGTATAGATTTGGCAAATAATTAGAAATTAAAATTCAAAATAAATATTTAGAAAGTAGCTCTCCGCAAAACCAAGAAAGTCTCTGTACGGGCGCCTAAATTATGAAGATGAAGGCCCAAGATTGATTAATCAATTAGGCAAAGTAAATGAGCCAAAGCAACACCGTCTACAATGAAGGGGCTAATCCTTTACATTTTGTCAACCAATATTTGAATTCTACGTAAGAGAGATGTTTACATTTAGTATTCAGGAATATTATTCAATAGGAATGTACAGAAAAAAGGGCATAAACTAGCATCTTCAACTTAGAAATGGTCTTCAGGCCCAAAAAAACTTGGTAATGGGTCTAAAACCATCAAGGCAGCCCATGTCTTATCTTCACTATTTTCTTTTTTGGGCGGAACTCATCACACATGAATTTATATATGCATATATGTTCGTCATTTGTATGAGCAACAGCAGGACATCACAGGTGCGGTTTGGCTTCTGTAAGCTAGAGGTTGATGGATCTGTTCTTAGCTCCGGTCAAAGTGGATGAGGTGGGTTTCTACATGAAGGTGATAATAGTTGGATATGCGGGTACAGTTGTAAACTCTTTATGGTACCCCCAACCATTGCGGAGCTAATAGCCATTATTCACGGTTTACAGTTATGCTGGGCTCGTAATTACAGGAATGTTATAGTTTTATCGGATTGTATAGAGACCGTGAATCTAGTGACTCGGGGTTGTGACAATAAGCACCCGTTCTTAGATATTGTCAATGAAGTCCGAATGTTCCTAACCAGAGATTGGAACATTGCCTTCCATCATGTCATGAGGGATAATAACTTATTGGTGGACCGATTAGCCAAGATTACCCATGCCTTGGTAGGAAATTGTTGGATCTATGAGTAACCAACGCCTGCCCTCCAGTAGGCGGTAGCGGAAGGGGAAACCTTACCTCCCTAAATTTTTGTAATGCTTTACTTATTGTGATGGATTCCAGTTTACATTATTAAAAAAATGTGTGTCTATGTATATACACAAACAGATTACAAAAGATGTGGATATGCTTGCACTACTACCTATGATTTATGAAAAGCTGTGATTTATATATTTCATACAGTTCTTTATCTGTAACTGAAGCGACTAAATAAAAACTTGCATCAGTTTGCATAACTTGAGTGTAAAGAGATGAAGAATAAGGTGAAGGATTAGCTGCGGGAGGAAATTGTAGTTCGGACAAGGTAAGCAATCTATGTGGTTGGGTACAAGAAACCCATTGTTTGATTTCAAATCAACGTATCAATCATTGTCTTACATGAAAATTCAATCAACATATGAAAATATATATATATATATATATAAACATAAATATCCCTGCCTACAATTCACTCCGATCCATTCATAACATAAGCTAAAAGAGAGCTTGTTTGGCTAAATGTGTAGATATCTCAAAAGCAGCTTTTGGAGAGCCAAAAGAGCTGTAGAAGATATGAATTACTGTTGGAATAGGCATATGCCTGTTTGGCAAGCAGTGGCTTATTTTCATAAGCACGTTCAACAGTGCTTTTCCGCAAAACGAGACAATCTCCTCTACATATTTGCCTCGACTTGTGTGAATAAGCACTTATAAGTGGTTTATGGCAGTTTGCCAAACGAGCCCATAATATGAATTTGGAGGAAAAAGGAGATTCTTGCCAGAAGCTACTCAGGATCCGTTTGCCTAGCACGGATGACAAAATCTACCGTTGAACAATATATATATATAATATGAATATGTATTATTGAATAAAATTTATTTATTTTAAAGTCATTTTTCACTAAAATTACTTTTCAAATATTTATCCAAACATATTTTTCTTTTCACATAAACTCATTTACATTGCTTATTACCCAAATATAAATCACATTACATAAAATCTTTCTAACCCACCTGTATTTTTTAAAAGTCATTCTACCAAAAAGTTACTTCTATCACCGTTTGTTTAGACGAGTCTGATTTTATTAGTGGAGAAAATACAAGTGTCTAGTAGATAATATACAAGTGTCTAGTAGATAATAGAATGAGAAAACATGAATTTCTTACGATAAAATTATGCGCCATAACAGCTTTACAACAACACAAGGATGAATCCTTTTGAATGTGTGTGAAGGCACTAACCTTAATGTTTCACAACACTTCTGCACTCCTCAACAGCACCTTCAGCAGTATTTTCTTTAAAACAGGATAATCTCTTTCACATACTTACATTAGTTTGCTTAAAAGTACTTCTCTACAGCGTTCTTAAATGGGCCCAATTAGTTGAGGAGAGAATCCATGAATCTGTTTCTCATAGCATTATAAAATCATGTTAATGTAAGTTGAGATATAAATTATCTCACATACTTATCGCATAATTGTAAATCACGTTGGAAAAATAGTTTCCATCACGAATCTAAATAAACCTCATGTTAACCACCATCTTTCTCTTGATGAGGTGAGGAGATTCTTAAAGAGATCATTTATATAGAATTTTAAGGTTTGTTTGGTATGGTACGAGGAAAAATGAGCATGGGAAAACAATTGAGTTGGATTTAAAAAAAAAAAGACAAAAGCGGGGCTTAAAATTTTTAATTGAACTTCCTTTCTTTGTTTTTTTATCAACACCCTATTTTTATTAAAATTTTCTAACCCCACTTCAATTTTTTTAATTTTAACTCACAAAAATTTTTCTTCCCCTTCTCCTGAAATCTCTCATACCAAAAAGCCACTTAGAGCCGTCTAATAGCGAGGTAATTAATATTAATCATTTTTAATTAACTCAACCTTCTAACTCGACTGTCACTTAATTCTATGTGTTAAACTTACCATACCAACACAAGCTACGAGGGAGTGAGGTGAATTGAATCAAATGATTTTAAAATGTAAATAAAACTTGGATTAATACAATACATAGTCCTTCAAGTTTTCTATCATTTTGGTTGTAATCCCTAAAGAATAAAATGATCCATACATTTATTATATTATAAAAATCAATGCTTTAAAAAAATTGAAACTTACTGAACCAAAATTAAAATAAGAATAAACAGCAAGTGGAGACCAAAAATTGTATCAAGCTATGAAATTTCTACGAAAGCATCTCCCTGTTTGACTCTTTCCAAGACATGTTGTCTGTTTAGAACAAGTTAAGAAGTACTTTTGCGTAAGTAAAGGTAAATAAATGACTTATCTTATTTAAAAAAATACTGTTAAACGTACGTTTAAAATTTATAAATGCTCCAACAAACAAGTCAATGGTTGATTGTTCCAAATCCACTTAACATTTGTTGACAGAGCATATTAGCATAGTACAACCCCACCTTGTAAATGTAATGTCTATAAATTAAATAAATAAATTTTAAATTAATAATAAATAAGGAAAAAATTAATATTTTATATTCATCGTGTTCCCAAATCTGCACTCTGCAGAGTTAGGCGAAAAGTGAGGTAATATTTAATTCTGATAATTCACGCATTATATTAATGCTTCTGCTGCAGCATATGGTATACTTTTCAACAACAAAAAATCTGTGATATAATATTTATTTATTTTCTTTCTTTCTTCAGATAAAATTGCTAAGAATCACAAAAAAAATATTTTATTGTTTGGAAAACCGTTAGGAAAAACAACCGTTAATCAGAATGCATTTTAGAAAATCACTTTTATCCAGAATGTATTCATGTTTGGATAAAAGTTGAATTCAGAATACATTTTAGCAAAATACATTCTGTTAAAAAGGAGTTTTTTACTCAAAATGTATTTTAAAAGAAAGAGTTACTAAATGCTAGAATCTACAAACTAACAGATTTTTTGATTCAGAATATATTTTTTTTCCTGTTCTTAGTTTCCTGCCCATTCGAACTCGCATATTGCCGTTTGGTGCAACGCACACATTCCAGCAAGCCGCAAGCCTTCAAGGCGATTCAGAATATATTTTAGACAACTGAAAGAAGTTGCCAAATAAGCACGATTGTCAACTTTATTCCTTCTTTGGCAATTAAGAAATAACCTTAAATCTTTTTAAAAATTACTGTAAGCATTGATAAGACTCTTTGTTTTGTTTTAAAAAGAAGAGATTGATATGTAAATATTTATTATATTTTTAGTTAATTATAAATCCATTTTTTTATTTTATTCACTTATACTGTCATACATATAAGAAATGTTTTATCAACTCCTTTGATAGATGTTAAAATATGTGGATAAAAAAAATAAAAGAATGTTGCAGAACTTTTAAAATTAATAAAATAATAAACTATTTTTATCCAAGGAAAAGGAATGTTATTGATGCGACAATTGACAAACGCGTAGTGCCCTAATCATAAAGAGCACTGTGAACCTTGAGGAGGGAGGCAGCACATGGGATGACAGAGAACGACAGTTACTAACAGCTTACATTTTTTAATTAATTATTAGTTAGTTCCACTATATAAATTAACTGCTTACTAATTTTATAACACATTTTTCTTTATAAAAAGAGTGTTTTTTAGGAAAATAAATTACATTTTTCATATATATATATATATATTTAATCCAGTTAATTTTAACAACCTTTTAGATTTGATTATCTCCATCTAAAATGAGCATAGGAGTATGGAAAAATGATATTTTGGAGAATTACTTTAAAGTCTCACACTATGAATTAATTACTCTTAGGTTTTAAGAGGTTGATAATAGTAACTGTTTCACTTATCAATGATACTTCTCGACTTGTTATTAATAACCTCTTAAAATTTTAGAATAATTAATTCATTATCGCGAGATCTAAATACAATTTTCTTATATTTTTATGTTTAAAGATTTTAATATAAATATTAATGCAGGAGAATGATGAAAGGGAAAAAGAAATAAGTGAGGGCCCACCTTAATCATTGGTTTGAGGAGGGAGGGGTGGAGTGGGCCCAGTTCAAGTGTAAGGAGAGGGAAGAGGGAGAGAGGAAGAATATGCTCACTTCCTCTCCCAACTTATTCTATTCCTTTTTAACTTTGTCTCTCCCACCCACTTCTACAAAATAAAAAATTAGCTTTTATTCTCATAATTACTGGGCTAATATTTTTTTGCTTATTAAGATATTTATATTTATTATTCTTAAAATCCAAAAGAATAGCAATGTCGTGTATTACATTGGAAAAACTAATTTCTCCACATAAAAATTCTGCTAAACTCTGTAATTAATTATATATATTACTACATGTCGTCATTAATATAAGAATCAATTAATTTTTTTAAAAGATTAAAAGAAGTCAAATACATGACATTAAGGATAAAACTTAGCTCCAGTTCCACATATACAATCCAACTAGTTCTCCAATTAATAAATGACACCTGCACCCAACTAGTTCTCCAATTAATAAATGACACCTGCACTCGTTAAACAGTTAGCTTTAACGCCGTTCTTCTTCTCTATCTTCATTCTTAAGAGGCACGTGTAATACAAGCAGGTCCGCCCATGATGATAATATTCACCTTGACTTACAAAGTGAGTGAATGAGGCATATATGCAACGTGATCAACACCAAACTAGCTATAGATAATTGCAGACCCATGGCTTTTTTTCATCTCATGCTTTCCAATATCCTATAATTGGAGTTTTCTAGTTGCAGTATGTCGCAGCAAATCAAATTAAAAGGGGCATAACATAATCTTAAATGAGAAGAGCAGAGAGTAGATAATACAGGTAAAATGAACCAGATAATTTGGTGCTAAAAAACCTATCACAGTTTGCCGCCACCCGATCTTCATATAATCTTTCTTGGTTCCCAATTTTCTTGTAGATAGCACTTCCACCACATTCGCCGTTGCAACTCCTTGAGCGTCCCTCATGAACAAATATGGAGGAAAGAACTCCTTGAGTGCCTCACGAGAATAAAAATGAAGAGGAGGAACGACGTTAAAGCTGACTTGTTTAATGAGTGCATGTGGCATTTATATATTGGAGAACTGGTTATACGGTATATAAGGAACTGGAGGTAAATTTTATTTTTCACTTTAAAATATCTATACTATTATTTTTAAATTAATTTATTTAACTTATAAATTAATATATAATTCAACAATATATATATGAATAAATACTTTTAATTAATGTATCTAACTTGTTCAGTTTTTTCCAGTACAACATGATGTTGTGGATAACTTGACATAACTTTCAGAAAATCTTGCTATACCAACAAAAAACATTTAAAGCTTGTTTAGAAGTCCGACAGAGAATAACTTTTACGGAGTTTGAGGTAAAATCTAGATTTTGAAGAATAGTTTTGGGAGAATTACCTTTACGGATTCCGAGGTAAAACCTAGGTTTTGAATGTGATAGTGTTTGGGGAGTTATTGTCTTTTATGGAGTTCGAGGAAAAAAGTAAGTGGAAATAGAAGAAAAAAGAGGAAGGAGAAAATTATTATGAGAGTGATTTGATAAAAAAATAGCTTTTTTCAAAACCTAGGTTTCAAACCTAGATTTTATTATAAAACCTAAATTTTGAAAAAAAATTTGAGTACTAATTTTTACCATAAAACCCAAATTTTGAAAATGGGTTCACACGAACCCTTAGAAAATCTTAACCAATGCCTCGACTTGACGTCAGATTTCTCTTCTTTCAATGGAGTGCAAGACAATTATTATTTACTCTTTGTTTACCAAAAAATATTTCTTTGTATCTATACACGAAATATTTTCATGGCAAAGTAAATGCAAGAAGAAAAAGGAACAAATTGAAGCTATAAGAAGTGATGCAGGATATTAGGTTTATGAAAATGAAGAAATAAAGGAATTGACGTTATCCTTTTATATGAACTTTTTTAAAGATGTTGAGGATAGACCTCAGCTTGTAAGCTCTTTCTCTTATCCAGAAGTGGACACAGCAGACTTAAGGAGCATAACAAGTGATATAACAGCAGAGGAAATAAAGCAAACGGTTTTCCAGATGGGCGCCCTCAAGTCTCCAGGCCCAGATGGCTTGAATGCATTATTTTTCCAAAGCCAGTGGACGCATGTAGGGCCTTCAGTAGTGAATTTTATCAGAGAAGCAATTTGGAATCCGCAAATGATAAAGGATATTAATGGGACACTCATTGTTCTGATACAAAAAATAATGAACCCAGAGACAATACGTGATTTTCGCCTTATTAGCATGTGCAACGTGATATATAAGACTATCACTAAACTTCTTGCAACTCGGCTCAATAAAATACTTCCTACTATCATCTCTCCGAATCAATGTGGCTCTGTACTGGGCAGAGTAGGTTTAGATAATATCATAATTACTCAAGAAGTTATACACACTATGAGAAATAAGAAGGGAAAGAAAGGCTTTATGGCACTTAAAATTGATATTCAAAAAGCTCATGATCGATTATTATGGGAGTTTATTGTTAGATGTCTTGAGGAGATCAAGATACCGGAGTCAATTGTGCAAACTATTCTATCTTACATCTCTTCTGTCAAGATGCAAGTTCTTTGGGAGGGAAGTAAAACAACAGAATTTTCTCCATCACGGGGGTTCGACCAGGTGACCCTTTGTCCCCTTACTTATTAATCTTATGCATTGAAAAACTGGCTCACTTCATACAGGAAGAGATAAACCTTGGCAATTGGAAGCTCATTAGGTTGGGTAAAGAGGGGCCGCAGATTTCGCATTTCTGCTTTACAGATGATCTCATATTATTTGCAGAAGCCAGTATAGAATAGGTGGATGTCATTAAAAGGTGTATTGACACCTTCTGTAAAGCATCGGGACAGAGCATTAGTCAATACAAAACTCGGGTTTACTTTTCATCGAATGTTCGTTTATCAAAGGCGAAGCTTCTGAGTGACTGGTTTGGTTTTCAAAGTACAATGTATTTAGCCAATATTTAGGGATTCCTCTCCATCATAAACGGGTGCGCAAAGAGACTTATCATTATATTTTAGACAAGGTATAGACACGTTTAAACAGTTGAAAGTCAACTCTCTTTCTCTTGCTGGGAGACAAACGCTTATATTATCAGTAATCCATGCGATCCCTCTTTACCCTATGCAGACTTGCGAGCTTCTTGGGTCAATTTGCAAAGATCTAGAGCAAGTCACTAGGAGCTTCCTATGGGTTCCACAAGAGAAAAGAAGAAGACACATTTAGTAGCATGGGAGGATGTATGCCGAGTTAAACGGAAAGGTGGCTTGGGTATGCGTCATCTATCTCTCCAGAATAAGGCGTTTATGATGAAAGCGTGATAGGGTTTAATAAAGCACCCAGAAGTCTTTTGTGTTCAAGTATTTCGAAACAAATATCATTGTGGCACATATTTGATCCCTAATATAGAGGTTAAACGCCCTGGTTCAAGCCTGTGGAAGGGAATACGTAATAATTGGGAGAAGGTGACTCAAGGAGTGGAAACACGTAGTTTTGAAGAATGGGGAGAACAGTGTTAGGTGAAAGCTTGAGAATCATGGTAATTTCTCACTAAAATCAGCTTACCAGATATTGACTCAGGATGAGATTATGCACTGTCCCATATGGAATAAAATATGGAAACAACAGATACCTCAACGTTGTAGATCCTTAATATGGCTGACAATTAAAGACTGCTTGCTGACAAATCATGAACAGATGCACCATGGAATGTGTACAATGGAGACTTGTATTTGGTGTGATTATCATAGGGAGGATACCCTTCATGTGCTTCGAGACTATCCTCAGACCAAAACCTTATGGATATCTATTATTAAACCATGCTACATGGACACTTTCTTCAATTGTAACTTTTGGGAATGGTTCTCACTCAATCTAAAGGTTTTGGTGGGTACGAGAGAGGAACACTGGAAGGAACGCTTCGGGTCAATATGTTGGTTTTTCTGGAAACGACGAAATGAACGAGTTTTTGAGAATTCAATTTAGAGCGCTAACCAAATCTAGATAAGAGCTAATGCATTGTTTCAAAGCCTCATAGCAATGAAAGCGACGTTACATAACTCCACCATTCGTGGTTCAGTGAGAGAGATAACCTCTGATACTGAGGTATCAGAGGAAGGGTGGATGGTGGTGCAGGTAAATGGCGCTGCTTGCTCCACATCTGGGCTGGCGAGCTGTGGGGGCATCATAAGAGATCAACAGGGTGCAATTCATGAGGCCTTCTTGCTGAACATTGGAGCAGGAGATGCACTATTTGTTGAACTATGGGATTGTTTTATGGGCATACGTCGTGCTTGGGATGGTGGATTAAAAAAGGGTGGTGTGAAGAATGATTATCTCGAGGCTATTCGATTAATAAGAGAATGAGCAAATGAGTTACATGCATATCATGAGATTCTTATGTTTGGCCACGAGATGCTCCGTAGAAAATGGAGGATAGAGATACACCACTGTCAACGAGAGCAAAATCTTGTAGCTGATTCTCTAGCAAAGTAAACATTGTCACTTGCACCTGAGCTTCAACCCTTACATAGCCTCTCTTGTTAGTACCTTCTAGCGTAGAGTAACATTTTATTTTCTTTCTGTATCAAAAAAATCTTTATTTATTTCATTTTTCTAAAAGTAGAATAAAATAATAAAGACAACAAACTGATAATTAACACTTGATGCATCGATCTCTTACATTCTTATTTACTCTATCTCATTAAAGAATTTTCAGTCATAATAAATAGTTAAATACTGCTACTATTACAGTGATAATTCTTACCTAAATTACACGCGATAAATTTATGGGAACAATGAAATAATGAACTCATTTGGGAAGCTGGTAGAGAAATGTTTTTACGTAAACTAAATTAAATATGTGAATGAAATTATCTCATTTTACAAAAAAATACTGTTAAATGTGTATGATATTTAAACCCTGAGCCAGGGGCTTCATGGTTTTTTTTGAATAGCAAGGCAAGCAGAGGTTGAGTCTAGAGACAGCTTACATAGAAGAAATCCGAGGTGGAACATTCCCCAAGCAGGACCCCATGTCGAGGTGCAAATAGCCTAGACTATAACTAGGTGGTTCATGAAAATAAATATAACCGGTGCTCGATGTATGACCACTCTTCACAAGAATATCCGCACAACCCAGTGTTTTCTTGTGACAATGTATAATTTCTAACTCCCATCTTCTCATAATGAGACAGTGAATATCAGTGATTATTTAATTCAACGGATGCGATAACCCACATTTAGAGAAAATGAGTTGTATGCCTAAAGAGAGTCAACGCTTCGTAAACTCATTTTGCTAATAAAGCTGTAAAAAAAAAATATCAGACAGAATGCGAACCGCACATTGAAAAATAAAGTACAGATAGAGATTTCTCCTCACGATCCTCTCTTTGCTCTGCGCTCTCTCTTTCTGGGTGATCTTTTACCTTGGATCGTTAGATAATTTGCTCTGATCATTTATCGCTTCCGTCGGTTTCTTTATCCGGTAAATGAATTTTACATCGAATTACCGTTTTTTTCCCTGCAGATTTTGGGGTTTTTGGGCCATCTAGGGTTAAAAGCCTGTTCTTTTGATTGTCCCGTGAAAGAAAAGAACTCGCATTCTTCGTTCACTAGGATACTTAAGTATATGCGATGTTAATTTCTTTTTTCCCTGGTCAATGATGTTAATTTCTTGTTCGGCCCATTAATAATATTTGTTTTATTTTTTAATTTTATTAGAGTTGATTTCGGGTTCGTTGTAAGTTAAATTGATCTCTGAAACTTGGAAGTTGCGACCTTTTCACGATAACGAGGTAAAGTTTTGATACGTTCTTTTATTGTTTTTGTGGTTGATTAAGATGAGATGATATGGGTGGGGTGCTATCTTTGGTCGTTAACAAATGATGAAAGAAAAAGGGTATTTTGTGTTACCCTTTGCTTTAAATATTTTCTTGCATGCTCAATAAGTCCTAACCATTCTGAATCTCGTTCCCATAGTTAAGCTTCACGTCTTTGAATACTTTAGTTATTATTATTTCT
This sequence comes from Vachellia pachyceras, assembly GCA_025593235.1. Taxonomy (NCBI): domain Eukaryota; kingdom Viridiplantae; phylum Streptophyta; class Magnoliopsida; order Fabales; family Fabaceae; genus Vachellia; species Vachellia pachyceras. Next base: position 11,644 of record JANTPZ010130432.1, read on the forward strand.
TGTTCATCTCAAACTTTGAAATAGGCATGTTTTGTATATATTTTGGATTTTTTGGGGCATGACTACAAAACAAGGAGGAATTTTTTGTTTGGAATGCTTATATAGCCTTCTTCAGCGGATGATTATAGTGTGATTATGCTTGGCCCAAGCTTGCGATCTTCTGAATGATGAAGCTACATCTTTTCCTTGAAGTGCTAAGAATCTTACAGGATCTATTATTGTGTATACTTGTATTTTTTTCTTTGCATTGCCAATGTAGTTTCTGTCGTTTAAATACCTGACTGGAATTTTTTTGTGCTGGATTCCTCATGCCCTTTTCTTCTGCTATCAAATTCGCACGAAAGAAATTGTCATCTAGTGGTTCATTACAATATTGTCATATATAATTTAAGTGACCCTTTCGTCATAGAAATATGATTCCTTTTCTTTTGCTGGATGAATAAGATCAGATGAAGCACTTAGCATTGTGATTAGCATCGGATTTACCTACTTAAGTGTGCGGAAAAATGTTGTATGGTTTTGCAAATAACCCCATATGCATTTCTTTATTGATTTTTTTTTGTTTTAACTTGAATGAATTTATTTGGGGGTTGGCCACCTCATGGGATAAAGGCTTTGTTGTTGTTGAATTTAGTTGGGGTTTGACTTAAAAGCCTTAGTTCCCCCTAGTTTTATGGATCGGCTAACAGCTGTTAACTTATGTTTTTTTTTGTTCTGTAAGATGATGTTTAGTTGCTTAGTCTTAAAATTTATGAAAGTTCAAAAGTAAAATTGTTGTCTGATTTGCTCTCTCTGCTCAGCAGTCAACATGGGCTTCCATCATATTAAAAGTACTTTACGCTTGGACTGTTGGTTTAGTCAAACTCCATGTAGTCTTTTAGTTTGTCTTAAAGAAAGATGAGGGAGGCTTTCAGAAATACTATGAAAGTACAAGGCCTTTCAGTGATACAGAATTTGCATTTGGGCTGTTTGTTTAAGTTTGCCACAAATGATCAGGGTGATCATATGCCATTTTACTACCTCTCTAATAGTTTTTTATTACACATAGATATTTTGTGCGTTTAATTAACCATTAATTAATTTTAATCTTTAGATAATTTGGCCATGTGTTTTACATCTTTAGATTCTCTTCGTTCTCTGCTTTCCTTTGTTGTCTTCCTTCTATTTCTTGTTCTTAGTTTTGCTTCTGTTTCTTTTTTCCTCAAAGTAAAAGAAAATTGTGTTTTTGTGCACTATGTCTTTGCAAACCCTGAAAATAATTTAACCTTCTGGTTATTTATCATTATCGGTTATTATTATCAAATTCATTGGCTTGGTGAATTAATTTATGAAAATAAGTAACCCCTTTTGGGTGGACCAGTAGTATTGTGTTGAATTCCTGATTATAATACTCCTCATATGTTATTTTTGTGTACTTGATATATTTTTTGTTGTTAATATTTAAGAATGTGAGAGGAAGTTCTCCCATTCCACTTCTCCTTTTTTGGTTCCTTTTCTTTGTTCTCATATGAGTGCACACAATCTTTCTTTATGTGAGCTTGGTTTAGTTTTCTTAAAAAGAAATGAAAGAGGGGTATGGAAGTGTGGTGTAGCATAGTTTATAGTTGCGGTATTGCCTATTCGGTTTTTAATTGCATTTTTTAATCTGATTGATTTTACCGCACAGATGAGATGACTAATTCATATATGGATCGAGAAAGGCATGGGAATTCTAATTCTGAACCCTCTATCCTTGGGAGTAGTGCCAACATTTTGCAGCCAAATATCCACACTGTGGCAACAGCTTCTGGGAACATGAGCAATCTCAATTCCCACTATTTACCTGATGTCTATGACAACACAGTAATGTATAGAAGAACACAATACAATCCCATTCAGAATCAACACAACCCCGATATGGGTGTTGCAGCTGCGACCAACTTGCATTATTCTGGCATGAATGCTTCTTCTAGTACTGGTGTATTATTTCTCCCTACTGATCACGGAGCCTATGATCAATTGCCAGGATCAAGCACATTTGCTGTGTCTGGAGTTTCTTCAGATAATTTCAGAAGGAGCAGCAGTTATGCAGATGACGTCAGAGCTTCATTCAAAAGAAAAAATGCTGAAGCTGTTAGAGGCAATTTCCCACATTTTGATGCGTCAGCTAGTTCTTCAGTTCCCCCAAATGCAAGGCACTCTGATGGGGTTACAATGATGGATAATTCTTCCTTGCCCCTGCCTCAATTCCAAGGAAATAGCATCCCTTCACCTATGGAATTAGGTCCCCATGGTAGTTTGTGGAGCAGGTCAGGTGAATCTGTTATGGTGCATGAACATAGCCATTTGATTCAAGGTAATTATGTAGGGCAGCCCTTCCAGCCAGTTGCTCCTCCATGGTTGGATCAACAGTTGAATAATTGTCACTGTGATGGACATACCACTGCTTGGAATCAGTCTCTCCCAATGCCTTATGTGCAAGGTAAAGATGCTAGTGCTTTCTCTTTTTTCAGTTTTGCATTTCCCATGTGGAGCCTTATGACCATTTTGATAGCACCTCTTACGAGTGTAGAATCAAAAACAGTAACAGTAAGGAAAAAGAACTCTATCTGAGAGGAAAAGGCAAGTAGCTCACCTATTTCTCTCAAACAGCCGAGGAGTACCTCCCAAATTTGCTATGTAAACTTTCTCATTCATTACTCTGGGCCAGAGGCCAATATATATAGGAAAAATTACACAGCGTTTTTCGGAGAATACAACGAAAATGGGATAACAACTAATCCTAGTGAATGCCGAAGATGTAGCAACTGAAACTTGAACATGGGTACTGAAATAAACTGAAATATCAACTAAGGAACGAAAGCGAATTAAATAAAAAGGAAGTGCCAAATAAATGATCATGACCTAGTCTTCATTTCCGGATTTTCTGTTTCCACGTCTCCCACGCCTGGAATAGGTCAATAATGGTTTGGCTGGAGTGCTATCATTACTCCCCTGCTGAAAAACAGACTTGTCCTCAAGTCGAAATAGCGGGAACTGCAACTTCATTAAATCGTAATTCTCCCACGTGGCATCTTCAGGTGGCCTCTGTTCCCATTGCACTAATATCTCCAATCGTCCATCCGTCATCCATCGGTGGTTAAGGACCAACGCCGGTTGTGGTTGCCATTCCAAGTCAGAAGAAAGAGGAATATTTGCAGGCGGAGAGGCAGCTTGAACACCATGGGCCGGCCGTAAGAGCGAAACATGAAATACGGGATGTATTTTGGTTGTTGAAGGGAGCTCTAACTCATATGCTACCGGTCCAACCCGTTTGAGGACTAGGTAAGGGCCAAAAAATCGAGGTGGCAATTTTTCAAATTTTCGTTTCGCCAATGATTTCTGTTGATAGGGCTGTAGACGCAGCCAAACTGAGTCCCCTGGTGAAAATTCCAGATCCCTTCTATGTTGGTCAGCCTGTAATTTCATGCGGTTTTGAGCTTTAAGCAGATTATCACGCAATACTTTAAGCATAGCATCCCGAGTCTCAAGTTGCTCTTCCAATTCTGCGACTACCGTCTCACCCTTCACGTATGGAAAAAGAGGAGGCGGCTCCCTACAATAAACAATCCTGAAAGGGGTGCTTTTGGTGGCTACATGAAACCCCGTATTGAAAGAGTACTTTGCCCAGCATAAAAACTTACTCCACAACTTTGGTTGCTCCAGAACAAAACATCGTAGATAGGTTTCAAGGCAGCGGTTGACGACCTCAGTTTGGCCATCAGTCTGAGGGTGGTAAGCTGTACTCATTTTTAGACGAGTTTGGCTTAACCGAAAAAGTTCCTGCCAGAAATTGCTTAAGAAAAGGGGGTCACGATCGGAGACGATTGATCGGGGTAGGCCATGCAGACGTACAACCTCTTGGCAAAATAACTCAGCAACAGATTTGGCTGAATAAGGATGAGACATTGCAATGAAATGGCTATATTTGCTTAGACAGTCCACTACTACCAGAATAACATCATAGCCACGTGATTTAGGGAGCCCGGTGATGAAATCCAAAGAAATGTCTTCCCAGATTTGGTCAGGTATGGGCAGAGGTTGTAAGAGACCCGCCGGTGCGAGAGTTTGATACTTGTACTGTTGGCAATTAGGGCAACATTGAATGAACTGCTTGACATCCTTCTTCATTCCCGCCCAATACAAGTGGGAGGTCAACCTTTGGAGTGTCTTGAGGTATCCACCGTGCCCCCCAGTAGGCGTGGCATGAGCTTCCTCTAACAGTTTAGTGCGAAGGGAAGGTTGGTGAGGAATAACCAATTTAGCTTTGTAATACAACCGTCCCCGGACGAAACTGTAAAGAGAAAAGGGGTCCGGGTTCTTCTGCAAATCGTCAATCTTCTTCTTCATATAGGGATCCTCTAGCAATGCTTGGGGTAGCGACTGAAGCTCGTGTGCCTAAGGTATTACCAAGTGGAATAAGTCAGCTTGCTGGGGTCGCCTAGACAACGAATCTGCTGCCACATTCTCCTTCCCTGATCTATAAATGATGGAGAAGTTGAACGGAAGGAGCTTAATAAGAAGTCTTTGTTGAGAATTGGTAACAATTTTCTGATCCAAAAGGTGCTTGAGGCTATGGTGATATGTTTGCACAAAAAAGTGGTGACCTAGCAGGTAATGACGCCATTTTTGGAGTGACGTCACCAAGGCAAGCAATTCTCGATCATAGGTAGATTGGTAGCGGTTGGAGAAGGAAAAGCCCTTGCTGAAATAGGTGATAGGATGCCTATTCTGCATTAATACAGCCCCTATACCTTCCATGGAGGCGTCACATTCCACTGTGAACGGAAGCTGGAAGTTGGGTAGTTGTAGCACTGGGGTGGTGGTTAAGGCTGACTTGAGTTTGTTGAAGGCCATTTGGGCTTGAGGAGACCATAAGAATGCATTCTTCTTTGTTAAATCTGTGAGAGGTCTAGCAATGATGCCATAATCTTTCACGAAGCGCCGGTAGTACCCGGTAAGCCCGAGAAAACCTCTTAATTCCTTTACCGATGTAGGTGCTAGCCAGCTGAGGATTGCTTCAATTTTTTCAGGAACAACCTCAACTCCTTTCTGTGACACTATATGCCCCAAATAGTCAATTCGAGTCTGACCCAATGAACATTTCTTTGCATTTGCATAGAACTGATGCTGCCTTAGGATCTGAAAAACCGTGTAGAGATGTTGCAAGTGCTCCTTGGCTGAAGAGCTATAAATCAATATATCATCAAAGAAGACAAGCACAAATTTTCGTAAGTATGGATGGAACAGGTCATTCATGACTGACTGGAAAGTAGCCAGGGCGTTGGTTAGCCCAAATGGCATTACCATGAATTCATAGTGACCGGAGTGAGTACGAAATGCAGTTTTGTGTATATCTGATGGGAATACCCGGATTTGATGATACCCAGAGCGTAAATCAATTTTGGAGAAATAGCTAGCTCCGTGTAACTCATCTAACAGTTCATCAATATTGGGAATCGGGTACTTATCTGGTATGGTGATACGGTTGAGGCGTCGGTAATCAACGCAAAGCCTCCACAAGCCATCCTTCTTCCCCACTAAAAGCACCGGGCTGGCAAATGGGCTGGAACTGGGGCGAATGAAACCGCGTTCCAATAGTGATGTTATTTGTCCTTCTAGCTCATCTTTTTGAGAGTGAGGGTACCGGTACGGCCTTAGGTTTGGGGGGAGCGCTTCTTGTAGTAATGGAATGTGGTGGTAGTGCCCCCTGGGAGGTGGTAGTGATTCAGGTTCCTCAAATACCGCCGAAAATTCCGTGTAAATGGGTTTGGTGTTAAGAGCATCAGCCGTGCTATCCTCAATAGCTGAAGATAATAACATACTTTGTAAACAGATCAGGGGCACGCTCCTCCGAAGCAACCCCCTGCAACTTGTATTTCTTCCCATCTACCCAAAAGATCATAAACATCTTATTCCAGTTAGCCTGCACCGTATTGAGAGAGGCCAACCATTTGATTCCCAACACGAGATCCGCACTGCCCAGTGAGAAAGGGAAAAAATCCTGCCTAAGAGTCAAATTAGCCACTTTGACTTCAAGGCTGGGACATATCGTATTACATTTCACCTTCATGCCATCCCCAATCTGAACCCTAAATGTGGGTACGTTCTGGATGTCAATGTGTAGCTCAGAGATGAGAGTATTAGCTATGAAGTTGTGGGTAGATCCACTGTCCACCAGAATCATCACCTCTCGGTCCTTTACTTTTCCACGCAACTTCATGGTGGAGGCGGAGGATTTGCCCAAGAATGCGTTGAACGAAATCTCAGCCTCCGTGGCTTCTTCGTCATTTATGGGTTCCTCACAGATTGGAGATGCTATCTGCTCACCCTCATCCATCTCTAGTAACGCAAAATTTCCTACACAGCGGTGCCCAGGTCGGTAGTTTTCGCCACACCGGAAATAGAGGCCTTTCTCACGTCGGCGCTGGTATTCTGAGCTCGTGCCAGGCGTGGTTCTGGCGCTCGATGGAAAAGGCACGAGTCCCCTGCTCCCTGTCGAGATCACCGACGAACTAGAGCGAGCATCCCATACGCCTTTGGGCGGTGCGATTGCTTGGTAATTCCGAGTCTGGGCCGACGATGAATTGGGTCGATTTCCACGGGTGTTCTGCAACTTGTTTTCATATTCCAGAGCCAAATTGGTGGCACGGAATACTGTTTTGGGTTTGTGAATGCACACCTCCGATTTGAGCTCTCCCCTCAAGCCATTAATGAAAACCCCCAAGAGGCAGTGGTCGGGCCAGTTCCTCACGCGACTCCAACCTATACTCCTGCACTGAGCCGGTCTGCTGGATGCTACAGAGAAACTCATCGGGATTCTGATACTCAGGCGGCCCATAGCTCTCCTGTAGCGCCTTCACCAACTCATCCCAATACATCACTGTACGCTCTTGGTTGACAAAAGCGAACAAGTCCAGCGCGTCTCCTTCCAAGTACATCGAAGCCACATCAACTTTCATCTCAGGAGTCTCGTGATACCTGAAGAATTTTTCCGCCTTAAGAATCCAACCCCTCGGATCGCCGCCGCTGAACTTAGGGAATTCAATCTTCGCGTACGGAAATCGTCGCCGGTAAGCACCTTCGACGTCGTCTTCACTATCAGCCTCCCAATGCGATTTGAGCTTCCCTTTCTCGCGTTGTGCCGAGGCTGCTTCCAGAGCCGACACCTTTTCCGCCAAAGCATCGATCGCATCCAGCCGAGCAGCAATTGTGGCGAGTGGGTCACTGGCCGATCGGGTAGCCTCAGAATCTGGATTTGCGATGGATGCCCGTGTGGTCACCATTGGATCGAACGTTGCTCTGATGCCAAATTGATAGCACCTCTTACGAGTGTGGAATCAAAAACAGTAACAGTAAGGAAAAAGAACTCTATCTGAGAGGAAAAGGCAAGTATCTCACCTATTTCTCTCAAACAGCCGAGGAGTACCTCCCAAATTTGCTATGTAAACTTTCTCATTCATTACTCTGGGCCAGAGGCCAATATATATAGGAAAAATTACACAGCATTTTTCGGAGAATACAACGAAAATGGGATAACAACTAATCCTAGTGAATGCCGAAGATGTAGCAACTGAAACTTGAACATGGGTACTGAAAATAAACTGAAATATCAACTAAGGAACGAAAGCGAATTAAATAAAAAGGAAGTGCCAAATAAATGATCATGACCTAGTCTTCATTTCCGGATTTTCTGTTTCCACGTCTCCCACGCCTGGAATAGGTCAATAATGGTTTGGCTGGAGTGCTATCACATTTCTACTTGGACACTCAGTTAAATTGTTATCTATTACGTCTAAGAAGCATGACATTTTCTGATCAGAAGTGGAATTAACTTTTTTTGGATGTCTTGTTCCGTTTATCATTTGAGTTGAACTGCAAATCATAAAATGAGTGTCAAAGAATGATCTCAAAATTTTCTTTGAAGATGCATTTTCTAGCTGGATTTGGTCTTTCTGACACTTCTTGTACTTGCCAGCATCCAATGCTAATGGAAGTTCACTAGAGAATTCAAATATGGGTTTGCAGAGATATCATGATACAGCTAGTAACATAAATGGCCTCAGGTTTGTTCATCCTCCTGTCAACCACCAGCACCATATTTATCGTCATCTAGCAATACCAACGAGAGGATTCAGAAGCCACATCATTTTTCAACCTCCAGTAACTGCAGCTTCTTATAGAGTTCCAGCAAATCCTGTACGCAACGCTGTGATTCCTGCACAGAATGGTTTTGAGATGGGTCATAGACATGTTGGCCTTGTACCATCAGCAGGTTTACAGGTATGTCATCCACATAGAGGATCCATGAATGATACAACAATTGGGCATCGAAATCTTCACCCTATGGGCTATCTCCAAGTTGATGTAGTAATATTCTCCTCTCAAATTCTTTTACTCTAAATTTTTTTACACTGTCTTTTCATGAGTTGGCTGTGTTGACTGCGTATGTAGGATGTTGCAATACTGGACGAAGTGGGATTAGTGGACCATCACAGAGATATGCGCTTGGACATAGAGGATATGTCTTATGAGGCAAGTAGTCAAAGTCGACTAGCGTATTTTCCTATCGATTTGGATTGTGGACAACCAAAAAGCTTGTTACGACAAGTACTTATCGTTTGAGTTTTCCTGTTTAATAATTTACGCTCAATTTGACAACAGGAGCTTCTTGCATTGGGCGAGCAAATTGGCAATGTTAGCACTGGTTTATCAGAAGAATCCATTTCAGCTTTGATGAAAACCAGAATTTATTCAACATGCACCATGATTAACCTGGAAGAGGAAGAAGAAACTTCAGAGGATCAGGAAACAGATTCATGCAGAATATGCCTGGTACGAGTTTAATTCCATTCGAATATGAAAAATAATTCAGATTTTTGTGTCATCAATATGAAAGGATATATAACATTTCCACTGAGTAATTAAAAATACATGGTTTTACAATTTCACAGGAAAATTTTGAGAACGGACAGAAGATAGCAATTCTTCAATGCGGCCACGAATATCATGCAGTTTGCTTGAAGCAATGGCTTGTTGTGAAAAATATCTGCCCCATATGTAAATTAGAAGCATTGAATCCTGGAAAAGACAAAGGAGTATAGAAACAATGAAGGCAAAAGCTCTTCGTCGTCGTCTTCTTCTTGTTCTAGCCATGCCCATCATCATCATCATCATCATCTCTTTTGAAAAATTTATTTTTGGAGAGTCCATATTTTGTTGCGTAATTTGTATTTGTACTTTTGCACATATTTAGACAGTTACGCTGCCCAACTGTTTTACGTGTTGGCTCCAGTGACATTGTAACTATCAAAATTGTACAGACTTTGTTGCGTGATGTATCAGCTTCGGGGTAATTATATTATTACCTTTGACATTTTTGTGTTCATTTTGATTAATGTGGTTGGGAAGTCCCATGACCATGTTCAGAATGAAAGTTTACGTCTTTACTCTTAATGGTAGTCTCTCTGATCTCAGTGTTTTCTTTCTTCCTCTTTCGTTGCATTTGGCTTGACCATCCTTCTAGAGCCTTTTATTGCAGGAAGTATAAATGTTAGAATTTGTCTCTATTTTTTTGGGTCATGGCTGATTATTACTGGAGTTGTATCTGTATCCACCATTAAGTTTTGTTGTTAATTTTGACTTTTGAGCATGACAAACTTAGAATAAGGACCCTAAATCAAGTTTTTGGGGATTTAATCTTAGCCTATACGTTGAGAGCAAATTTTATAGGGAGAAGTTTACTTTTTTCTGGCTTCATTTTGTTGAGAGAGATTGGCACAAAAAGATTGATGTTTAGTCTATACTTGAAGCTGAAGAAACTTGCGGTTTCTCATTAGGAGAATCAGAGAACTTCAAAATGTAATTTTTTTAATACATATGGCTATTTGATTTAACTAGATTCGAGGTCTAATTGTGGTAGCTCTCGTGTTAATCTATTTTAGTATTAGTTCAAAACTGTTTAATTTCTTTTCCTTTGTTGGTAAAAAAGGAAAGAGAAAATCTGTCAGTTCACTAGTATTAAGAATTTTGGGTTACAAGGAGTATCCATATAATTTAGAAAATGACTCATTATTTATGATTTAAATATCATACCTCTTCACAACTTCTCCACCGAGGTTTTTGTTAATTTGTGTCTATTTATATTAGCGGTAAAAGTTATTTTTCTAATATGATTTACAATCTATGCGATAAGTATGTGAAATGAATTTTATTTTAACTCATGAGAATATAATTTTTTAACGTCAATGCAACCACGGACCATGTCTATTTTTCTATTATAATATTTAAAGTAGAATGCAAGATAAAGATGATCTACGTCAAAACAAAATACTTACAAAAAAATTATGGCTTGTTTGTTTCTGTTTTCTATTTTATTGTTTTAAAAAATGTTTTATAAAATTGTTTGGATAATTGTTTTTAATATTTTTTCAATAATTCAAGTTGTTAAATGAAGGAAAAAAATCAAATGGAGAATAATATATTTCTCAATTTTCCTAAATAAAAATTAAGAAATGCAAAAAAAACAACTAATTTAGGTTGGTTTTAAGTTAGAAGTTTCAAAATTTTTAGGGTCAAGTAGGATTTTTACCACGGAAGTATACACATTGGAGCATTGAGTATCCAGAAGTTTTCTTGGGACCAAATTCACCTTTGAAGTTTATAAAATGTAGCATTTTTATCTAGAGTAACGGATCTTTAATAGACGTTTATCTTCGTTCGAATAAAGCATGTATTATTCGAATAAAAATCTCATTTTCAACGTAAAACTCATTCGTCTTGAAATTTAATTGTTCAAATGAGAAAATCATTTATTCAAATGAGCTTCTAAATTAAGAATTAAGTCAACTTCAAATAGCTGTAACTTCTTCATTTCATCTCTAAATTTGTCTAATGACATATCCTTGAAAAACCCTTTGAGTTTACTTTCAAATAAAATAGGTTTGAAATCAATTAGATACGTGGCTTAGGAGAAATCATAAAAAACGAACATCTATCAGGAATAATTCCTGATATATGTTCGGTTTTTTTAATGACATCTCTCAATCAACATATGTAATGGCTGTAAAACGTATGTCATTTGAAAGTAGACTCAAAAAGCTTTCCAATGATAGATCTTTCGTTAAATTTGAAGTTTAAATGAAGGAGATACAACATTTTAAAATTTAGACTTTCTAAATCGTATTTTTTAAATACGGTTTAGAAAGTATGCTTTTTAAACCGTATTTAAGAAATACGGTTTAGAAAGTCTAAAATTGAAAACGTTCTAACTTCTTCGTTTCATCTCTAAATTTGACCAATGGCCTATCGTTGGAAAGATCTTTTAGTCTACTTTTAAATGAAATAAGTTTGAAATAGATTGGATATCTAGATTGAGAAATATCATAAAAAACCGAACATATATCAGGATTAAACATATTCCTAATATATATATTCGGTTTTTTGGTGATATCTCTCAATACATATATCCAATGATTGTGAAACTTATTTCACTTGAAAGTAGACTCAAAGGGTTTTCCAACAATAGGTCATTCGTTAAATTTGGAGTTGAAAAATAGGAGTTTCAGAGGAGATGAAACGATAGGTCAATACACATATCCAATTGACCGTTCTGTTTAACATTCTACATAAAGTGAAAGGGGAACTTTCGAAACATAGGCATATTGGAGAGAGCTAGAATGGATGCCCTATTTCTTAAAAGTGGTATAACTGGGATACCTTCAACAATCACCATTAGCGGGTCCCTGGATGCGCAGACACACCCATCTCAGGTTAGAGCGGTTGGGCGGCCCTCGACGGAGAAAACGATGTAGAAATCTGTCTTTTCGAGATTCTCGTTTAAATAACCTCTGAGATCTCTCTGGCCCGGCGGAAGTGGAAGTAGCAGGTACAATGGGTTGGCCATCGACGATGTTGTATCGATGGAAAATGGGGAAGAAAAAGTTGTTCAAGAAGATAGCAATAATGGAACAATGGGTCTGATTGAGTTATATTTTCTTACTACTTTTGCTTGAATTTCCAAAGTATTTAAGGCAATTTTAGCCCATCATGACCTTACTTGAGCTTAATTTGGAAAAAAGGGTTGTTGGTTTTGTTTAGCTTGAATTTGGGGTGCAGTCGCCATGAAACATTACTTATTTACACTTAATTCTAATTATGAGTAAGTGATACTTCAAATCATTATTATTTTATTTTAGGAACTCTAGGAACAAATGTAAGGAAGCAGATCTGGAACATTTCATCGTGACACATATCATTCTTCTCCGCGGCCAAAACTTAAGCATGCAGGCAAGGAACTCTCGGGAGAGGTTCGCCGAGGCGAAATCTCAAGTTCCCCGCGGTAAATATCGCGCATCAGTAACCAAATCAGACTCCAAATAGAAAGAATAACCGACCCACGTCATGGATTTGACTCAGGACGGTTAAGAAACCCTATCTAGGGTAATTTTTGCACAGAGTCTAAGGGGATGCAGTAGCCACACTCTGATTCATCACTTTCATCTCTTCTCTCATATTCTCAACCTCAACCCTAGCCACCACCTCCATTCTTCACTTCCAGACCATTATGCATCTCTATTCTTCCATCAAGAGCTCTAAGCTGCTCACCATGAGTAGCTAAACCTCTCCTTTCCTCTTGGAGATGGAGAGGGCTTGAGTTCAAGAGCTTTACAAGGGGAGTATTAGTTCAATCTGTATTTCTGTTATAGATTATTTAATTGTTGTGTTAGGACTAGTAATTTGTACTTAAATAATTGCTTACGGTCGTACCAAATTTGGATTACTTTGTGTATTAAATTGCTTTGTGTTCGACTTGGTAGTGTGAAGTCTCATTTCTACCTATTCAAGAAAATCTTTGTTGCTTTCTCTTATCTTCCTAGTTGTGATTGATATTTGAGGTGATGATGTTTTGAATTGGATTTTTCACTTAGTAATTTCTCTACACGCACTAAGTGTTTTTAGAGGGTTTCATGGAATGGAGTTCATTACATGAAATTTCTGACCCAGTGAGTTGTTGGGGTTTTTATTACAAAACTTAGTACGAAACTATTGTTCTACCTTATTTTTTACAAACTATGATAGCTCAAACTATTTTCAAGGGAATTCATAATCAAATAGCTTTTGCATTTTAATACTTTGTTTTTGTTGCATTCCTGTAATCCAAAAAACCCAAAAGAAAGTTAGTCTTGCATTCTAGTTTCGATAAAATTTTTACAATCAAAAATAGTTTTCATCTTTAAAACGAACTTACTCACATGCTAATCAAACCATTTGCTCCTGAGGCTTCATAGAAAACGACCATGGGATTGCACCCTATATTGCAATCCTTGGAAATCACAAGTGTTTTGATCTATTTCTAAGGCTTTTAACAACGATAACTTTATACTTCCAACTGTGGCCGAATCAGGGTCCAGAGAGGTCAGAATGGGAATTGGGTCTTGAAGATTTTGCATGTCAAATCTATCTGGAGGGGTGAATAGGGGAATAATGCTCATGGCTGTGTCGATGAAGATAAGGTAATCGAAGGGGAGGAGGACTTCAGTAACAATCAAATAAATGGGTCTAGGGTGATAATGAGTGTTGTGATGCTTGCAAGGTTGATGATGACTGGGGGTTTGACTGCGAGAGGTTGAAGGGGGGAAGGAGAAAAGTTATCCGGAAGTGTTCAGAATTTTTCAAAACAAATTTAAAATCTCAAAACCATTTTTTGTGATTTTCATCTGAATACAATCTATTTTGAAATAGTATTAAAATGTAATTCAACCCCACTTAAGCTGAACATATTTTGTTTTAAAATTACATTTTAAAACAAAATAAAAAATTTAGAACTACCCCGAAGTGGCCCTTACTTTTGATTTTTTTTTTGTTTTTAAAAACAAGTTTCCATTTTTTTTAATAACAATATCCCAAACAAGTTTTTTTGCTTTCTTGCCTTCATAGAAACAAACAAGCCCTAAATCATCCATAATTTGTATCTCTCCTGAAACGACAAGCAATTTGAATTGATTGTTAAAAGTATTATGAATAAAATTAATATTAAGTAAAAATAAAATTTAGTTACATTTGTATAAACGTCATTAATAAATGAACCGGTTGATAGATTATTTAGCAATAATTTTCATAGTCATGGATATAAAAAATCACAATGTTAGTTATACTCTATAACTTATTCTTTATTAAATTAAAAAGAATCATATCGTTTTATTAAGATGTACAAGTTGAATAATAAAGGGAGATTTACTGTGGGGTCCCACATAGTTAAAATATTTAGTAAATGGTCCCAAATTTTAAAATATTTAAAAAATGGTCCCATTGACAACACGAGATGTTGTCAATGTAGCGCATGATGTTGTCACTTGACAACCCCTGACAACACCATGTGCTCTTGTGTTGTCAATGGGACCATTTTTTAAATATTTTAAAATTTGGGACCATTTGATAAATAAATCCCTTATTTGGGACTCAACAGTAAATCTCCCAAGAATAAACTAATATGTACATACAGAAAAATAATACCACCTCCAATTCTAAATATAAGATTTATTTGTAATACAAATATAATACATGAATAAAAGATAAATGTTACAGTTACACTCCATACCCAAGAGTTTAAGCTTGCTTATAGGTTGGTCATTAAGAGGGGCATAACAGGAAACTGAATAATCTATCATAAAACTCCATAAACAAGAGTGATTGTCAATTACAAAATTCAACTATATAATAGATTCTTTCTAAACTAGTGCACCCAAGTACAGTAGAACCAAAGCAAGTGAAAGGGGAAAAAGTATGCGTAGAAATACTTTTTCAAAATCAAACCTCCTATCAAACCTAAGACATAATCAAGGACTGGGAAAAGGGTTCAGCCAAAAGTCCTCCAGGCTTTAGGCAAAAATCTTGTATTTGAAGGGTAACGATGAACAGATAATGCTTACTTCGTAGATAGCCAGTAACTTTTAGACAGAGCAGCAACCAACTTTCTTAACAGCAGAAACATCATCCTTGTTTCCCATATTTATAGTTTGTCCTTTAGGCAACTCTATGGGATCATTCGCGGCTTCAAGTGCTTTCCGACTGACCACTTGATATATTTGGGTTAAGACTTCAGTGAATGCGTTCTCAACATTCAAAGATTCAAGGGCAGATGTTTCCATAAAGAAAGTGTTCTCCTTTTCAGCAAAGGATGTGGCATCTTCGGTTGAGACCGCTCGAAGATGACGCAGGTCGGCTTTGTTACCGATAAGCATTACTACAATATTGGAATCTGTGTGGTCTCTCAACTCCTTTAACCATCTCTCAACGTTCTCAAATGTAACATGTCTAGTGACATCATAAACAAGTAACGCACCAACAGCTCCTCGGTAATATGCACTTGTGATTGCTCGATATCTAAAGAAATAACCATTAAGCAATGTTTCTTAAACTTGTAGGAACCTCTCAGAGAACGAATACATTATATGACTCAAATTACCCAAGAAAACAAAATAAAATTCATCGCATTGCAACGTTTGTTAGGAATCTAATAATTATAAATTCAACATACTAAACAATAATTTCCACCAATGTTCAGAATAGTTAGTTTTCATTCATCATTAACATTTAGAGTCATGCATGCATTAATACTCTACATCGTATGGCATAACGACAACTAGTTTCACTTAAGAAAACATGAGAATAATGGAACAAGGAAAAAAAAAGATGCACATAAACTATTTACAGAAGCCAAAGATAGTTGCAAATATTGATGTGTATCTTTTAGCCATGCCCCATTTAGCAAGATGCAAACTACACTTGGAGTCCGCATAGTGATACTTGTCTATCTGACACAACATTCCCATGATCCGCCTCTCCACTCTTCTAACTGTCACGATCACATGATAACAAGTTTTTTTCATCAGAATACACTCACGTTAAGTCTCACGCTTTGAAATAGAACTGACATTTTTGATTTTGTATGAGCTACTGGACTCTCAACTCTGTTTCAGAAGCTTCCACACCCCCACTATTTTCTAGCCTTATCCAACAGTAATGCACCACAGGAGTCCCATTAGTATCTAGCTGAACTATTGCGGAAGCTAAAGTAGGAGGACCAAATGTATTGAAGATATCCAACTTGCTTATTTCAGCCAATAACACATCAGTACATAGGCAAACATGCCTCTTTTATAGCGTACCTAGGAGGACCTCTCGCTGTGAAGGTCGACAAAACAATTGAACCCTCCACTTAAATTATCAAAGTCTTTGCTCTACACCCATAAATTCTCAGCTGTTCAGTTCACTAACATCTTATCCGCACAAAGTTCAGCTCTCACTGAACAAACAAACTTCAGCGCAATTCATCAAATTCAAATGCACGGTTAAAGAGGCTAACTGGTATCACACTATCACACATTTTCTGCATAACGAGATCCTAATCCTTTTTCCAACTTCTGTAACTGTTTAAATATCATTTGGAGAAATGGAAAGGGCAAAGGGGTAAAAATAACCGGAAGTTCGAGTGCCACTTTGTACCGGAAGTTTTAAAATGAACATTTCCGCCGCTGGAAAATTTTACCGCAATGCGATGAATTTTATTTTGTTTTTTTGGGATGATGATGATGAATTTAGTAATGTTAAAAATGTTAACGTCTACTGTCCCTTAATGTCCGATATCTAAAGAAATAACCATTAGGCAATGTTTCTTAAACTTGTAGGAATCTCTCAAAGAACGAATACATTCTATGACTCAAATTACCCAAAAAAAAAAAAAATTCATCGCATTGCAGTAAAGTTGTCAACGTCTACGTCTACTGTCCGATAAAATACAACCATTAAGCAATGTTAAAAATGTTAACGTCTACTGTCCTTATGGAAAATTTAGTAACCAATAGAAACCGGAAAAGTTTTTGCAGTGCAGGTGGTGAGTAAAATAAAATAGCAAACACCAATCAGAATACCACCATTCAAGTCATTCAACTGGCAATCAAACCATAGTCAATTAAAATTCTAGAGATCCACGGTACAAAATAAAAAGAAGAGAAAAGGGAGTGAAATGGGGAAGAACCTTTCTTGGCCAGCGGTGTCCCAAATCGGGCCTTGACGATCTTGTCGTCAACCTTTATACTCCGAGTAGCGAATTCGACCCCAATAGTTGATTTAGACTCGAGGCTGAACTCGTTTCGAGTGAATCGAGAGAGAAGGTTCGATTTTCCAACGCCTGAGTCTCCGATCAGGACCACTTTGAAGAGGTAGTCGTAGTCATCGTCAGCTCTGTAAGCCGCCATAATTCGGGTCGGATCGGGGAGGCTTCCAGGTAAGGTAGCGGGGGTCTGAGAGTCGTATCAAGATGCGCAGCTCAAAAGCATCGGCCACACAAACAAGGTAGCTCAATCACGCAAACCAGCAAGCAAAAGGGGAACGAAGAAGAGTTCAAAAAAACCGGGAAGTAGAGAGAGAGAGAGGATGGACTCAATGGAAATTGATTATATGGGTAGTTGAAGTTCCGTGAACTATGAATTTTTTGCACTTTCGTGGTGTTTTCCTCCCTCTTTCTCTCTCGCCTGAACTTTTCTTTTTGCGCTTTCTAAGGGCCCGTTTAATTTGATGGAATTTGGAGGTATGAATATAGAAATGGAATTGATTTCTATATTCATGCATGTTTGGTAAGATGGAATTGGCTTCCACATGGAAGTCAATTCCATCAAACTCATGGATTTTCATTTCCACATGAAAAGTTTGGATTTCCAATTCCATGTTAATAATTCCATCTAAAAATTTTTCTAAAAATTTTTTAATTTGATTTAGGTAGTTTTAAAAGTTAAAAAAAAGATTTTTTAATTTAGAAGAGTTTTTAGGTCTTTTCATCTAAAAATCATACCTCATTTCCATGATATACCAAACATACTTTTAAACCTCATTTCCATTTCTATTTCCACATCCATATCCATTTCCATATCCATATCCATCAAAATAAATTCTGCGTATCAAACGAGTCATAAAGCTTTAAACTTTGAACTTGAAACTGGGCTAACCTCTTGGGGGCCCATTTTTCCCACTTCATGATGCCAACTAATTTTGGGGCATCTTCTATACGTTCTTCATTTACTCGATTTTATTTATTATTTGTTTGGGATCTAATCGAGAATTAAATCAGAGGTTCTTGCCACTTGTTTGAGAACTCATTTTTTACAGCAGTATACGTAAGTCAAGATAAAACCATCTTGAAATCTGTAAAACCATTTTAAAATTTATAAAATCACTTTGAAAGCTGTAACTCCTTTCTCCCAACCTAAATACACATGAAGTTTATTGTCTTGATCAAGATTGCCAATACGCGTACTCAACAAAAATAAAAAAAGGTGTATTAATATTAATAGCCAATGGCAGTAGGTCTTTCAACATTATACATCCTTCTTTCATCCTATTTATAAATCACAAAAGAGAGAACTTTTTCTTTTTCTGCCATAAGCTAAGTGGTTGAATCTTTTATATCAACTAGAATTTTACCATTCATTTATTTGTGTTGACTTTATTCTTGGAAGTATACTAATTGATTCCATTTATAAGTTACTCTCAGTATGTTTCAGGAAAACTTTTGATTTCATTAACTCAACTTCAAAATGTAATAGCTTTCTAACTTTATCCCTATTTAATATTCAATATGATCATGATAGCAAGGTCAACACATAATAAATGAAAGGTAAAATTGCACATTCACATGGAAAATTTAATGAGGTGACTTACATAAAACAAAATAAAATTTTCTTTGTCTATTATATAAATAGGATAATATTGGTAAGTTTTCAAATTTTAAGGTAGAAGTTGATGAAATTTAAAATTTTTAATGTGTGAAACATGTTGAACGTGCTGGTTTTTTATTCTCTACCATTAGCATTATGTATGGGTGCTTTTCACAAGATTCCAAGATCAATAATCAAGTTCTTTTAAAGAAAAAAAGATTTGTTAATAAAAAAACTCAAGTCTTCACGGAAAACTGCCGCATCCATCTGCAATAAATCGTTTTCAACGAAGAAAAGTTCACCGCCCTCTCTATCTTCTTCAACTAGGTTTTCATTATGATTCACCTCAAGCAGAGAGGGTTGCCACTCCATGGGTGAGACCGATCCTCTGAAACATAGGTTGTTACTATCCTGTAAAATTCTCCAGGCCGTCTTGGCTAGTAAAGCATCATTCATAATCTCAAAATCCCTGAAGCCCAAACCTCCATCTCTGTTAGATTGAGTCAAGTTTCCCCAATACTTCCAATGAATCTTCCCCCCATTACCCG